>APFE031294236.1:0-30386 GCA_000404065.3 Pinus taeda
AGTCTTCTTTGAGCTAGCTTTCGTCCATCATTGATAAAGCTTCTTCTGTGAGCCCATAGAAGTTGGCTTGAGCCCTAGTGGACTTGTGCCAGCTGATCAAGTGACAACTGCGACAAGAGCTAGTACTTGTGCATACATCACCATCGCTTCCAAGTTTGTACGAACTACCGGGTTGATAAAATGAGAGACATGAAGCCCCAGGAGTTGTAGCATTATTGCTACAATACTAGAGCTCACCACTGACCCCTCTGTGTCCTGGGCCATGACTTCAAATTTTGATTTAGATTTGTCCAAGATTTCTTGTATCTACTGTTGATTCATTTTAGTTTCTTGAATCAACATTATACTCGGTTTATCTTTCTTCAACCTCTCCTTCAGGTACCTCTGTTTTCCTTTAATGTTAAGTACCCTTATGTTCGAGCTTGTGATAATCATTTAAAACTTTTTAGGAGGGGGGTGAAATACCTCAGACAGAGGTATTACTTTTCCGGAATTGACAAGAGTTTCCCCTACTGCTTGGATCATCTCATTCATGGGTTTCCTCCCTCTTTTCCTTCCTCCTTTGCCATGTCTGTCCAATCCTACTGTCTGAGACCCTGATGCTTCTGATTGTTCCGGTCCGATCTCCACCAATCCTCCTTTCTTCTCCTTAAATTTTTGATAGGCCTCCTTGTATTGTTGTTTTTGAATTTCAGGGATGAATCTCTCATCTAAATGCCTCCATTCTTGCAAGAGTTTTTTCATTATCCGCTCTTCTTCGGTCCCGTTCTCTTTCTGTTTGTTTGACCCTTGTTTAGGTTGCTCTTCTGGTTTATCCTGGTGGTCTCCCATTTCAACTTCAGTTTCTTTCGTTTGGCTGTTGGATTTGCCTAGGGTATCCGTTACGATTTCCATCGGGACAATTTCCACAACCGGTTCTTCCTGTTTATCTTCTTCAGTCTCCTCTTCCTCGTCTTGGAGGGCTTGGAATTTGTTTTGATTTTCCACAGGGATGTTTTTTCCTTTTGTTTGCTCTTTTTGTCCCTCGGTCCGCGGCTTCTGTCTCCTGTGGACTTCCTTAAATCCCCTCTCTTCTGTCTCAGTTTCCGATGTTTTCCTTTGCTCTTCTTCTATTATTCTTTTAAGCTCTCCTTCCCTGTTCTGAGGGCATTCTCTATACAGGTGACCATATTCGTGGCACTTTCGACACCGAAAGGGTATGTGCTCGTAATCTAATGGTTGCGGCCAAATTTCATCATGATACTCCACTTCCACAAATTCAGGCAAAGGTTCTGCTATATTCATATATACGCAGATCCTTGCGTAGGAGGTAAATTTTCCCCTTTTGGTTGATTCTGCAACTTTGACAAAAGCCCCTATTGAGTTTCCGATTCCTTCGAGAATCTCAGGGTTCCAAAACTCTGAAGGTAATCCGGACAAACGAACCCATACAGGAGCAGCAAGCAGTTTTTCTGCATCCGGGTTGTACCTTTCCTCCCAATGCCTCATGAATAACCCCGCATTATTCATAAAATATGGTCCCTCTTCGAAGATTCTTTCCTTATCCTCTGGATTCACAAAGATGACAGCAAAGAAGCCCTTTGCTCCCAGTTTCAGATCAATATGCCCTTTTGGTTTCCATCTTAATTGAATCCATTTTACCAAATCCCTCTCAGAGGGCCAAAAACCTATAAACTTACAGATTAAAGCATGGGCTTTCATGTAGCTTCGATAATCTTCCAGTTTGTTGTTTAGGATCACATACCTTGGTCATTTCTGAGCCCTTGGAAGACACCTTCCCCCCATTTTTGTTTGCCATCGATTGCCCAAGACAGGGATATCCTTAGCATTGTCCATCTGTGGATCTGCTCTGCTTCCACCACTGGATTCCCCTGCCACTACGTTTTTAAAGGAGGGGATCTCTCCCCTCCCTGGGTTACTTTCCATGGTCTCCTTCAGAATAAATCGCTCGAACTGATCTTCGCTGTCTTGTTTCCCCCCACACAGAAACTCACCAATCCGTATGAGGGTTCCTGCTCGTTCCCTGAACTTCGCTTCTCCAGATCGCTTCTCTGGAGCGCCGACACGCTACAAAACCCTAACGTTCCTTGTCAGTGTGACTCGTCATTCGCCCTCGTTCCTCGTAGATTCGCTACCATCCATTCCTCAATAAGAGGCAACATTTTACTCATTGTAATAAACTACAAATTAATTTACAAGTTAAAAATCTAAAACAAAAATAGAAGTTTATAGCTAAATAAGCTAAATATGTTAATCCGCCAGAGCTCCTTCTTCAAGGAAAGCCACTACAAATTAATTTACAAGTTAAAAATCTAAAACAAAAATAGAAGTTTATAGCTAAATAAGCTAAATATGTTAATCCGCCAGAGCTCCTTCTTCAAGGAAAGCCAATCCACCAGAGCAGCCCCTCCTTCAATGAAAGTCAATCCGCCGCAGCAGCCCCTTCAATTCCAGTTAAATCTGTAAAAAAAAATTGAATGCAAGATATTAAAGACTTAATTCATGGCTATTATTTTATCCTACAAATTGTCAAAACAATGAGTGGGAAATTATCAAAACAATGAGTGGGCAGGCAAGAAACATAACCCACAGCTCCTCCTCCAACAAAAGCCAATCTGCCGCAGCAGCCCCTCCTCCAATTCCACTTAAAGCAAATCCTTTGCAGTTGGCAGAGATAGCGAATATATATAGGCAATCCTCTGTAAATGGCATAGATGAGGAATGTAGATTTAATCAGATTTCAATACCAATTAACAACATAAAAATTTCAAAAATATATTACATATTAGCAAATAAAAATCATTGACCAGTACTGCAAACCAGGATCTAGTTTATTCACCCTTCGCACAAACCTTTTTTCCAAACCCTTTACGGAATATTTCACACAAGGAAGTAATTATTTCCCTGGTCTCTTCCAATACTGCTTAAACTACATGTCTGATTGCAGATATTCATATAGAAGAACCGTACATGTTGAGGAGTTCAAATATTTAAAAGTTTTACTCTCGTGCGTGAAAACCCCAGAGAAAATATGATGAAGATCATTAAAAATTAAACTGAAAATTGTATATAAAATATAATGAAGATCGTATAAATTTAAACTGTACAACAATGAGAAAATAGAAGAAATACACAGCATCACAAAGAATCATATAAGAGACCAGAGGAAACCTAAAGGAAACTTATAAACAGTTATAACATAACAAAACAGAACAAAATAAAACAAAGAACGGAAAAGAAAAGAGGACGCTGAAAGCAAAGAGACACAGAAGCGGGTAAATATGTACATGGCCGTGGAGCAGTAACAACGAGACGAAAATTCACGAACCGTTTCAGTTTCATGAACAGTTTTTTGATCAACGAACCAATTTTGTTTAATCGTCTAACACCACAAATCCACGGTGAACAATAAGACACGGCAACTGCTAGGGTAGTTCATTTCAAAGGGAAACGCCTTACGGCATAATTAGAAAGTTAAATCCGTTAAAATTAACTTAAATTATTTTTGCAGGATTTAAAATGGTAGAAATAATTTTAATTTAAATTATTTAAAATTAATAAAATGATAAATATAAAAATATGGAAAGTGTAATTTTTTTTAATTCATGTAATATGGCGAACTGGGGTTGTAAGTTTTATAAATATATTTTTTTTAAGTGAGTTTTTATTTTTTTTACTGAAATGTATTTTTTTTAATGCCCCAAGAGTATTTACAGTTTTGAAAATTTATTGGTGTAGTAATCTATATATAAATTTAATAATTTAAATATACTATTTCGAATATTTCTACTAGATTTTGAATAAACTTCATCCAAAAATATGTTTGAAAAAGGAAAAAATAGAAGGTTAAAACTATTCTTTATCAAGGAAGGAAAAAAGAAAAAACACAGCCTACTAAAAAAAAGTAAAAGAAGAAAATGAAAATATATCCGGAAAAAATGGAAAAACTAAACACTAAGCACTAATATATCGATCACAATGAAGAAAGTCTAAAAAAATAGACTTTCATATTTGAGATTCAGCAACAATCAAAACACAGGTATTTTATGAGGGGAACAATCTCATACCATGTACATTCATATTAGGGGTATTTATTGAGGAAATTTTGAGATAATATATTGTGCATATAATAAGGGGTAAAGAGTGCAAACCTATACTAGTGCATTCATATTGGGGGATATATATTGAGCATATAATCGAGGTAAAGATTTTTTATATTGGGAGATATAAAAAATGTAACTCAAAGTTAACGGAAAATATAAAGGAGTATAAAATATGTCAATAAAAAAAAAAAATTCCTATAATATCTAGTGAGAGTAGGGGTTTTTTAAATTGGTAAGGTGTATTGGGTTTGTATTGGTAGGGGTCTAAATAATGTGAATTCTAGAAGTATTTTCTAATATGTAGTCAAATTAAGAATATTGTTTAGTATGTGCACTTGTTATGTCAAAGGATCATTTGAGTGAAGCCCCATGAATCATAAATCCTTTTGAATTAGAAATAGAGAAATCACTTCTCACTATCAAGAGACAAGTCCCTCATGATATTTTTTCTTTAAAAGATGGTGCAAACCCACTCATGTATATAGTGACTTTTGATAAGGTGAAGATGGTGCACTGGGTAAAATAGATGGGAGGCTCACAAAGTGATCTTAGATATCTACATCCTGCTCATAGGTCCTTTATAGAACAAGAGGGGTTTGCTATAAATTATGTGAGAAGGTCTACATTACCTCACTTAATTGAATATTGAAAAACCACCTCCATATAGATTTTCAATTAAAGTCTCTAGTCCCTCATAGGGTGAGATAAACAAGGGAATTCATATTGAACAACTCTAGCATATTGGTGGATTCAAAAAATATTGAAGAACACCAAAATCTACTTACCTTACAACATGATCAAATTTCTCACTATTATTCTTATTCTTAGAGTTTGGTCCTACCTAACATACATTGAGATATATCACCACCTTCCTGGAGAACAATGGATATGCCATATCTAAATGTTGGTATTTTTGTATTCAAATGCTCCGCCTTATTGTGAGGTTAGAGATATTATTTTATTTCTTCAAAGATTCACTTAGCTCTCTCTAGATACTGATAGCTTATGAGTAACAATTATGCTTAACAATCTTCTTAGATATTAAAATACACCAAGTTTCTTGCCTCTTACATCCAATCATCCAACACTACTATAGAAAGGCCCCGTGGCTAACTTCAAAGGTTACATAAACAAAATTTCAAAAGCTTAAATGACTCCTTGAACATCATTCTCATTAAAGTTTTATTTATGTCCTTAAATGTTAGAAATGCATCTCTTAAGAAACAAGATCTCTTTCGTTTCAAGCTTCATTATCATTACAAATATGTTAGCTACTAATATATGCCTAATGATTTTTTCTTTTTCTTTCTTTTTCTAAATTCGTTTATTCTTTATTTCTAGTATACTTTAATATTCACATTCTCATCCCTATATATTTCATTCTTAATACATTTTTAAACCAACAGTGGTTCTTACAAATATTAATAATGAAACTAAATTACATTACACATATTTTAATTTATAAATATGTAAATTAGATTAAATTAAAAATATTAAAATATTATACGTCACAATCTATGGCATTAGATATTTATTTATGTATTCATCATACGTATTCAAGGAAAACCACACTAGTAATGTTCGGTTGTGCTATATTCTTTCCACGACTAACCTACATAGTGAATTAAGAGGTTAGAGGCCCTTCGTTGCGTCAACCGTGTAAGCGGGGGCGGGGGGGGGGGGTCACCAGGGGGTTTGAGGGGGGCAGATAGCCCCCTCTATGGGGTTCGAGGCAATTCCCCAGGAAAATTTATTTTTGGACCCTATATTAGGTTGGGCGAACCTACCTAAGGTTTTCAGTCTATGGTTTTGGACGTGATGGTTTTCGGTCCATGGTATTGGATGCTTCAGCATGTATAAATATGTATTGTAACATTGAAAGGAATATAATGAAAAATCAAGATGGTAGTCCCGGTTTGGGATCTAGGGGAAACTCTCTATGTAGTTTTATGTGTTATGCTCTCGCATTGTTTATTTTCTGTGTTTTAGAATTCGTATGCAGGTAATTTCTGTACGGGGTAAAACCTACATTTGGTATGAGAGCAATTTTCACTTCAAGGGGATGCCTTTGTTGCTGAAGGGTTTCACTCGGGCCTGTGGTAGACCCTGTTCAGTGGGAGATCTATGAGATAGATTATGGTGGTGAAAGAAGATGGTGAGGAGCAGAAAGATAGAGATCGAGAAATTTAATGGTCAAAGTTTTGAGTTGTGGAAACTCAAGATGGACGATCTACTGGTGGATAAAGATTAGTGGATCGGGGTAGATCTGGGTACTAAACCAACGAGAGTGTCTGATGAAGAATGGAAGAAGTTGGATCGGAAGGCAAAGAGCACAATACGATTGTGTGTCTCAGATCCAGTATTGCTGAATGTATCAGGGGAAGCTATGGCGAAGGCTTTGTAGGACAAGTTAGAGACTTTGTACCAATTTAAGTCTCTAGCGAGTAAACATTTTCTATAGAAAAATTTGTATAACATGAGGATGAAAGATGGAGACTCAGTGATAGAACATATGAATGCATTTACTACTCTGATAAGTCAGTTAGCATCTATTGATATTAAAATTTCAGATGAAGATAAGTGCATCAGTTTGTTGTGTTCTCTACCGGATTCATGGGATAGTCTGGTTATTGCAATAGTTAGCAATGCAACTGCCTTACAGTTGATGAGCCCTGGAATTGGGTAACTTATTGGCTCATCTTTCCCAATTGTCCTTCATCAATCCACCATTTTTCGTATTTTATGCATGTTTTTTGAGTATATTTATGCTAGTTGAACGAATGAAAATAGTCACTTAACCAGGAAGGCTAACAAGTGGTTATTACAGATTTTTGGATAAATTTTGGACCAAGGCCAAGAAATTATGAGCTAGAGGACAGCCAAGCATGAAGGAACAAGGGTGAGGATTCATACGAAGGGTGTCTCTTGCATTAAATGGCCCCTTCCTCGAATTCTCCACCCTGAGCTCGGAGTTCAACAAGCCACCGAAAAGGATTCCCAAGGGCAGCCGAGAAGTTTTGTGTAAAGTGACAATCACTGGAAGTTTGAGCAGCAGAGCCCCTTGATTTAAGGAGGGCTATTGGAAACCCTCGTAGTGCTAAATAGGAAGGCTTCCAGCCTTCCTAGGTTACTTTTTGAGCAGTTGTATTTTTCACTATAGTGATGTTAGTTTTTCAGCTCATTTTGTAAGCTTCTGCTGTACAACTTTCTTTGTGACATGGTTATCTTTGAGTAATGGAAAGCAGTTTGATTTGGCATGAGTTCTGAGCTTTTTCTTAGGAGCCTGTAGCTCTTGGGGTTGGGCCCAACCCAAGTGCCAAGCCTTCCTTTGTGTATTCTTATTTGTTTTTAATGTCTTTGCAAAATAATTTTTGTTAAGTAGATTAAAATCTTGCTTAGTTACCTAGGTCATTGTTGATGATTAAAAAGGCTTTTCATATTCAGATTGATTTGATAGGTTAATAATAGAGAATATCTTCACAAAAAGGCTATCAAGCACCCATGATCTCACCTCTCCCTCCGTGGGACCATGAGCTGGGACCAAGGTGTCCTTGTCGCCGCCAAAAACACTGTCTTTGCTTCATCATGCAATTATTAGTGTTAGATTCTCATTTGTAGAATTTGATACTAGTTTTGGTTACATGCTCAGGTTCATGATTTCTTAGTTTGCATAGCTATTTCACATGATTTCGTTGCAAATAAACTTCTGTTCATTTTCTTTGCTGATATTTAGGTCAGATTAGGTTAAAGTAGCTAGGTCCTTGATTTTTCAAGTCTTTTTTTGTTCAGTTTGACAAATAATTTGCAGAGCACCTGTAATACCTCTCTATCTACCCGTACTCCATCAATCCCACCTGCTCCATCTTCTAACTCAGATTCTTGCCTTACATTTGCCACATTCTCTCGCTTTGCCCTAATTTCCATATTTTTGTGCAACATTGCTCTACCCCTCCTTGAAGAAATCCAACCATCCTCATCACTCCTCAGCTCCATCCACCAAGTCCTGGACCTCCTTACACCCTTATCTCACCTCCATACCCAATTCTTCACCTTCCTTCCTCCATCAACCCTCCAAAATCCCATTTTGGAACATCATGTAGAATATCCTGTAGAAGTTACAGAACATCCTGTAGAACCCTTGCAGACTTCCTGTAGAAGCTCCCGAAAGCGGTTTCTTGATATCCAAACATTGTGAAACTCTCTAGAAGGGTGTTGGGGACCCCTAAGGCCCTCTTCCAACCTTCCCAACCTCTTGCATTCATTTCCTTTCACCAATCCACCTCTGCATAGTCAAAAACAGTTAAAGCACATGCATAATAATCCTGACAACTTACTCAAAAATACAAAAAGATGTTTTTTTCCATATTTCAATGTAGAAGTAGCTTATTCACATGAATTTTACCTTCGTAGAATTCAATGGAATCCATTTCCACTGCTTTCACCACTTTTCTTGCATCGGTAGGGTTAGTCGGTAAAACTAGGGTTTGCTAGCATTCACATTTCCTTTCATCTTTCCGCTTCTTTCTGCAAGTAGAATAGACTCTATTGAGTTAGTTTTCATTCATCACAGTTAAAAGCTTCTTCTAAGAGCTCATAGAAGTTGGCTTAAGCTCCTAGCGGACTTGTGCCAACTGATCAAGTGACAGTCGCGGCAAGAGCTAGTACTTTTGCATACAGCACTGTCGCTTCCAAGTTTGTTACGAACTACCGGATTGATAAAAGTAAAGAAGGGAGTCCCATGAGTTGCAGCATTATTGCTGCAATACTGGAGCCCACCATATTTTTAGTGCCATTACCGGGGAAGCGTCTGAATATTTGTGATTGCTGCTTTTCTTGTATTTTCTACTACAACCTTCTGTTAAGTAGTTTATTTCATTTCCATTCTGCAATTTCATTTCCGCAAAAGTAGACTAGACATTTCCTACTTTCCTAGACTAGCATTTCAATTATTTAAGCGTAGATTAGCATTTCAACTCTGCAATTTCAATTCTGAAAGCGTAGATTAGCATTTCAATTCCGCAATTTCAATTCTGCAAGCATATATTAGAATTTCAATTATGCAATTTCAATTCTACAAGCGTAGATTAGCATTTCAATTCCACAATTTCAATTCTGCAAGCGTAGCTTAGCATTTCATTCCTGCAATTTCATTTCAGCAAGATAGATTTTAGTTAGTTGCAGTTCAATCTATTTCAGTTTTGCAGGTACAAGCAGAAAAAAGAACAAAAGCAACCAAAAATCTTTCATTTCATGCCTTGTAGGAATAGAGATAATACTGGAAAATTCTTACCCAACACCCCACCACATCACTGAGTCACCCTTCTCTCTTCTTTGGTTCCAGTCATCTAGAAGAACCTATAGGTGAACCTCCAGAGATATACGAAGATCCTATAACAAAAGAAGAGCAAGAGAACATCCCTCTTGAGACCATGGTTGAACACAGAAATGATATAGGAGATGAGGAGAGAATAGAAGGTGTCTTTCCCATTCGAGAGACCAATGGGGACATGAAAATGAAGAACATAAGTCCCTCATCCTTACCTCACTTCCACGGGTTGACCACTAAAGACCCTGATACCTTCTTGTTTGAGTTTGTTGTCCTTTGTCGAACTTATGATTATGCGAGGATCAGCAAAAGTTGAAACTCTTTCCTTCTACCCTCAAGGATACATCACTACGCTGGTTCATGAGGTTGCTTGGAAATAGTATCACAACTTGGGCTCAAATGCAGCAAGCCTTTAACAACAAATACCGGGACTACTATAGGTAAAAGGAAACGAAGAGGGAGATCTTTTGGATGACCATGGGAAGTGATGAGTCTTAAGAAGACTACGAGGAAAGGTTCCAACTTAGTTATAAACGGACCAGGTGCACACTTGACCCTGAATCTCTGAAGTTGGTTCTGCTCCGAGGAGTCCCTGAAGACCTTCTAGATACCCTCCATTTGCTAGCCGGAGGAGACATCTACCAACTACCTTATGAGGACATAAAGACTATGTTTAGAAACCATTCTAGGGTAGCCCGGAAAAAAGGTAGAGGGAATCCACTTTCAGCTAGTGCCACCTTCTCCAAGCAGGAGTTTGCTAATTAGATGGAAGACCTCAAAAGTGAGATGAGACAAACCATTGCCATGCAACTAGATACTTTCTGAATCCAACAGAAGAAAGAGGAAGCTGAGAGAGCTTTGGCCATTTTCTATCCTAGATGTATGAGGAACCACCCTAAAAACAAGTGTCTATTGCACTCAGTTGAGATATGTTTTGTTTGTGAGGAATACCACCCCACAAACCAATGCCCAACCTCACCTGGATTTAAAGCCATGTACCAAGGGATTGAGGTAGCCACTGAACCACTCTAGTTCCTCAACCAAAGGAGGCCGCATGGGCCTAGACCTTACCAGCAGGGGATGCAAGGGACATCCCAAGCATATTATAGCCCCAACCAATCCACTCATATACCTTCTTGGGGTCCCCCTGCTCATCCTTCCTAGTCCAAACCTCCTCCGTGGTCTTATCCATCTCGATACCATACTCAAACAACTGCTCATTCGTTTCACTCACATGTCCAGCCACAACCTCAGTGGAATGCACCTCAACCAGGGTGGAGGCCCCAATACAAATCTCTCCCCATCATTCTGCCTCCACCACCTGCTCAACCACAACCATTACCTCCTGCTCCTCCAAGAAAACTCCAGATGCCTGCTCAATCGAACCCGAACCCCAGCAATAGGCAGGCCCAATAGGTATACACTAGCGAGACAACATGCCTACCTATGCTATGGAGATCTAGAAGATCAACCTACGATCTACGAAGGTCCTTCTAGACTGCCATCCTCCTCCCCTGGAGGATGAGGAAGAGAAATAGGAAAGTGAACCCAAAGCCATTCCACCTTTTCCTAAGCGACTAACAGTAACCACGCAACCAAACCCAGAGGAGACTGAACTTTTGGGAGAAATTAAGCAATTGTGTGTGAAAATACCACTTCTCCAAGCCATAAAAGATGTACCAATATACAGCAAATTGATCAAGGAGAATTTTTTTAGGCACCCAGGCAGCGCAAGACAGATGCCCTGACTATCAATTTCATAGGACAACTGTCTGATCTAATGTTGGGGCAAGTAATCTGTACAAAATATTTGGACCCATGGAGTCCTGTAGATGTCCACATCAATGGAACCATAATCCCCCACACCTTGATTGATATAGGGGCTGCCATTAATGTGATGACCGAGGACACTATGCTTAAACTCAACTTAGAATTCCTTAAGAAAGACCTCGACAATATTGTAGTTAGCAGACCGCTCCACTGTGACTCCGGAAGGGATTGTAGTGTTATGTGTGGAGCATGATTGTTCAGAGGTCTTTGTTTTAGCCGGATGTATACCCTAGGAAGTATGTACACCCCTCCATGTGGGGGGGTGCGGGGGCTCGGGGGCAGCGCCCCCAAAGCTAAAAATAGATGTAAATTTGCCTTGTAAAAGTATAGTAATTTCTAGTCATTCTGGGCCATTCATTAGGCGGATGATCTGACGATAGAACTTATGTTTAGTTTAGGGTTTTTTGCCCTAGAAGGAAACCCCTCTCTTTTGTATGAGGGAATTGTATTTGAGGCTGGGTAATAGATGTGTATTCTGTGTGTGAGCGGAAAACAAAGAGGTGAGATTGTGAGAGAAAACATAGGATATTACAGTGGATTTGTTGTAGGTTGTGTCTCTTCATTTTGCTAGATAATAGAAAGGAAGGACTGGCTGTTCGGGGTGGACGTAGCCAAAACTGGGTGAACCACGTATATCTGTGTCTCTCTTGTTTTATGCGTTTTCTATGTTTATATTTCTATAATATTTTATGTGTTCCATTGCTCTGTAATATATAATTTTCTAACATGTGGAAGATGTCCTAGTCTCTATTGACTCTTGGTAGTACCCTGCGGACTTCTTAGTCCTTCAGCCAAAGGAAAAACTCACTGGATACCACCTCATTTTGGGAAGGCCTTGGTTAGCTAATGCAGATGCTTACATCATTTGTCGATATGGGATCATGACCATCAAGTGTAGTCCTATGTCCAAGAAGCTAGTCCTATACCCTCCTGTCCAACCTCTCCTAGAACATGACTTACCACTCTGGTTGGAAGGGGGAGATGAGGATGAGGTCTACTATGCACCATTGTGCACAATAGAAGCCAACAGGGGAGGCCCTCAAACCGAGGATGACTTGATTGAGAATTTGATTCAAGATCCACCTCCCGGTGCACTGTCATTAGAAGAGTTGGTGGAAGGTACCCAAGCCAGCGCTTTAGTGGACCTCTGTGTGGCTGATCCGACCTCTCCCAGAGTTAAGAATGTGGAATTTTGCCCCGGAAGAACCTTAAAGATCAGCTCATCCCTATCTCCCTCCTAGGAGAAGGAGCTGTGTAGCTTATTGAACCATCATTTGGATGCTTTCTCTTGGAGCTATAAGGAGATGAAAGGAGTCCACCCTTCAGTATGTACCCATCACATTTACATTAAAGAGGATTGTAAACAAGTCAGGCAACCTCAGAGGAGAATGAATCCAGCCCTTAAAGACATTGTCAAAGAAGAATTGCAAAAGTTGTTGGATGCAGGATTCATCTACCCCATCTCTGACAGTGAGTGGGTCTCACCTCTAGTGCTTGTGCCCAAGAAAAATGGGAAGTGGAGAATCTGTGTAGATTACTGAGAAATTAACAAAGCCACCAAGAAGAAACATTTCCCTCTGCCTTTCATAGATCAAGTGTTGGACGGAATGGCAGGGAAGAAGTTCTTCTCTTTCCTACATGGGTTCAGCGGGTATAATTAGATCCAAATCAGCCCGGAGGACCAAGATAAGACCACCTTCACTTGTCCATGGGGTACGTTTGCTTACTAGGTCCTTCCCTTTGGGCTATACAACACTCCTGCCACTTTCCAGAGAGCAGTATTGAGCATATTTACTGAACTGGTTCACGATTCGGTGGAAATTTATATGGATGAGTTTACTCCTTATGGGTCCAACTTCTAAGAAGCATTGACTAACCTGGGAAAAGTTTTAACCAAGTGTATTGAGATGAACCTATCCCTCAATCTCGAAAAATGTGAATTCCTGATGACTGAAGGGACTGTGCTAAGTCATACCATTTCTTAGCAAGGATTGCAGGTGGATCCTAACAAAATTGCTATCATCCAAAAGGTTCCACTTCCTCAAAAGGTAAGAGATGTTCAGAGTTTTCTAGGCTTAGCAGGATATTATAAAAGATTCATTAAAGATTTTAATAAGCTAGCCTCGCCATTGTTTGGCCAGTTAGGGAAAGTTGTTGAGTTTAAATGGACCGACGACTGTCAAAGGGCTCTGGATGAGTTGAAAGATAAGCTGGTGTCTGGACCGATCTTGAGAGGTCCAAACTGGGCCCTACCTTTCCACATCCACACTGATGCCTTGAACAAATCCATAGGGGCAGCCTTAGGACAAGTTGAGGAGAAACTACCATATGCCATATACTTTGTCAACAAAAGCCTGTCGAAGGCAGAGATGAACTATACTGTAACCGAAAAAGAATTCCTGGCTGTAGTCCATTCCCTAAACAAGTTCAGACACTACATCACTAGTTATCAAACATTCATACATGCTAATCATGTTGCGATTAGATATTTGATGGATAAGCCTGATGTAAATGCTCGTATCATTAGATGGTTACTTTTTTTGCAGCAATTTGATTTGACCATTGTCGGAAAGCCAGGTAAGGAAAATGTTGTTGTTGACTTCCTGTCTAGATTGGATTTGCCTGCAGGTGAAGAAGGGACAGTGGATGACCAGATGCCAGATCAACACCTGTTTACTATCTCAGTACTCTCTCCATGGCTTGCTGATATAGAAAATTACTTGGTCTCAGCACAGTTCCCTCCGCACCTATCCTCAAAGGAGAAGAGCAACATTGCGAGGAAGAGTGCCCCATTCACTTGGATCGGGGGCAACCTATTTAAACTTGGCCCAGATCAGATCTTGAGGCATTGTGTTAGGGAGGAGGAAGTCTTTGACATCCTCCTAACCTGTCACGATGGGCCTTGTGGAGGCCACTTTGCAGCAAAAAGGACTGCCTTCAAAATTCTACAAGCAGGCTACTATTGGCCTACTCTTCATCAAGATGTCAGAAGAGACATCAGCCAGTGCGACCGATGTCAGAGGATGGTGAAACTGACTCCAAGGGATGAAATGCCCCTCCAACCTTAAGTGACCTTCGAGCCATTTGAGAAGTGGGGCATAGATTTTGTGGGTCCTATCAACCCTCCTTCAAAGCAAAGGTCTTAGATCATTGTGTGCACCAACTACCTGACAAATTGGGCAGAAACAAAGGCAATCAAGGCAGTGACAGAGGAAAAGTGGTTGAGTTTTTAAGGGAAAATATCTTCTACAAGTTTGGCTACCCAAGAGAGTTAGTCACCGATCAAGGAAGCTAGTTCACCTCTAACTTGATTGAAGACCTGCTCGCTCATCACAAGATCAAGCACAAAACTTCCACCCCGTATCACCCACAAGAAAATGGGTAGGTGGAAGTCACTAATAGAGCGTTGGAAGAGATTTTGACTAAGGTGGTGAGCGGCAGCAGAAAGGATTGGGCAGATTGCCTGGTTGAGGCCACCTAGGCCTACAACACCACTTGGAAAACTACAACAGGTTTCACACCTTATGCATTGTTCTACGAGAAGAGAGCTCTGTTGTCCATAGAATTCAAGTAAAACACATTGAGGGTGGTAGCTCAGCTGGACCTAGATCTCAGCTATGCACAATGAGAAAGATTACTGTAGCTGAATGGATTAGATGAATAGAGAATGCAGGCCCTCCTCCACTAAGAAGTGGTTCAACTCCAAAGAAATATATGGCATGACCAACAACTTATGAAAAGCAATTCCAGCCATGAGATTTGGCGTTGTTGTATGACTCACGATATAAGGATTTCAGAGGGAAACTGAGGACAAGGTGGTTAGTACCATATATAGTGGAGAAATGCAACGACAATGGTTCACTCCTTATCAGGACCATTGATGAAGAAGCCATCCCCATGCTCGTCAATGGGCATCGATTGAAAATCTATAGGAAACCCCTTTCGAGGCAGGAGTTCATTGAAACTTTGGACAAATCAGTGCTGGTAGTGGAGCAGGGCCATGTTTCTATTCCACCCACACCTTGATCATAAAAAAAAAAAACAAAAAAAAGGAATAAAAAGATCCCTGGGTGAAAACTTCTTGGAGGCACTCGGGACAGATAGTAAGGGTGAAAACCTCATGGAGGCGCCCCAGCTGTCTCTCTCTCAAAAAAAAAAATAGGCCTAGTCTTTGTGAAACAATTGTAGGTTGCAGGGAATACATTACAGGTAAGGAGGTTCGTGCAAACAAGGATAGGGTTCTGTACCAGGGTACACGACATCCCTACAGATACTCCCTCCATGACCACTCGCCTTTCCTAGGATTTGATCACATTCAGGTCGAGATTCCACCTTCTACAGGAAGTTCTGGGCTTTCTACAAGAAGTTCTGTATTTCTACAAGAAACATCCTGTAGAACCTTCGAGCAAGCCAAAATCGATTTTGGAGGGGAATCTGAAGGTTGAAATCTGTTTGTTAGGCCTACAGCCACCCCTGTTTCCACCCATCACCATATGGCACCCTGTTCCATCTCTTTACACCTCTGTCACCCACCTGGTTATATGTTCCTGCACAGTCATACAAGAAACCCTGTTTTCCTTAGATTGACAGCAAGAATTTTTAGTGACAAGTCAAGCAACAAAGTCTCGCACATCCTACTTGTCCAAGCTCCATCTAGACTCTTCATCAACGAATCCCTCATCAACAATATATCCCTACTTATTTAGCCTGCATCCTAAGAGGAGAAGTAGCTACAGGACATCCTACAGGAATCCTGTAACAGCTGATCCCTCAGGAAGACATACTCTGGAGGCAGGGATAGCCGAAACCAACAAAGGGAACATGCAAAAGGCTCCTCTTGGATGTGAAAACATCCTCGGTAGCTGAAACCAAACAGAACCTGTGCATGCAACGTTGAAAACTGAACGATCGGGTTCCAAAACTCGTGCATACAGCATCAACAAATGAAGGAATGGGTTCTAACACTCGTGCACGAGGCAGCAGCAAGCGAAGCAATGGTTCTAAGACCCGAAGTCTGCATAACATGTCCACAACCATGCAAGTAAGTGTCTAAACTCATTCGTTAGTTTCATAAACTATATTTCGAAAATTGCATGTCTGTGAAAATGGTTTGGATTGAACGGGATCGGTGGCTAGTCAACTGGCCACCCTCAGCCAGTTACATAACTTCGTGGGATCTGAAAAAGCTTAGTTACATTCAAAATTGCCAACGAGACATGCAGCCGACATGTGTGGAGTGTCCAGTCGGGGAAAATCGTTGGGACTGGCAGTGGTGGCAGCGGTTAATGGCAGAGGGGAGGTGATGGTGGTCAGGGACATGCAAAGAAATGATGGCTGTGACATCGAATCAATGGTTCAATCTGGCCACCTCATCCCCTCGCCACAAATTGCGCTGCAGTTAAAAGATGCTCGGCTGAAGACTCTCACCACCCGCTGTTCATTTGCACTTACAACGTCCTCGGCCAAAGTACATGTCCTTTGATTCCAAAATCTGTTAACCCGTCGTCCTACACCGAGCCTTTCGGCCTGTTTCAAAAATCTCCCGCATACCAGGCTCGTTCAGAGGCGTAGTGACATCCTACAGAAGCTGGCAAGAGTTCTACAGGAAGAAGCTCTACAGGAAGTACGGCGCAGCTTTCTGGAGCAAGGAAGCCTGGACTTCTCTTCGTCAAAATTAGAGTTCCGAGAGAGGTAGGCTCGAAAACACTCTTCCCTGCATGGTATGTTTCGAAAAGGTGGTGAATTGAACTGTCTTGAATTGGAGTTTCAGAGACAAGTCTGCCTCTGAGTTGGAAATATTAGTTTTCCTGTGTGTTGCAAGGAATTTCTCAGTCAATTCTGTGTCAAAATTCTCCTCCACAGTTCCTGTTAAAAAAATTTCTCCTGTAGGAAAGATACGCAATTGTGAGGGCTAGCTTGTGTATGAAGAATTTGAATTTACATGGTTGTATGTATGCTGGGGATAAAAATTGAGCTTTGTACTCTATCTGTGGAAACCCAATTTTTCCTTTCATAAACGGACAACCGAGTTTTGGCAGCAACAACCTTAGAACCACAGAATTGGTGCTAATTAAAATTTGAACACTCGAGAGACCCCCTTTTTGAAGTAAACCATAAACAACATTCCATTTTCTAATCAGAGCATAAAACATAGCACTCTCACCATGCCAGGGGGGTTTATTAGGAAAGAACCCTCAGATCCCAATAAGGTGCGCGGGCATCTTGAGGTGGTGAACCTCTTCACCCATGCCAATTGGATGTCCTTTTGTGAAAAAATTAAGGGTCATGACGATGATATAAGGAAGGAATTTTTAATTTCCTTGCAACATGAATCAAAGACATAGGCCATAGTGAATTTCAGAGGGTTGACCCTAGAGCTTACCCCTGAGCTCATTAGTCAAGTTACTAGTCTACCATTAGGGATACCTTGGAGCAAAGAAGAGAGGTCATTGGGCCAAACAGCCAAGAAAGTGTTCTTTTTGCCTGAGGAACATCCTGTAGAAGACAAGAATGGGGTCCAGAGAGCTAGCTTACCTACTCTTTAGAGCGAATTGAGTTTCCAAATCATGAAATACATTACCTATGAAGGGAGGTTCAGCATTGTCTACGGCTATCATTTTAGGTTGCTGAGTGAACTAAGACATGGAATGGATTTACCTCTAGAAGAGAAGTTGAGCATCCCCTATTTTCTTCTACAATCATTAATTGAATGTGGCACAAAATTGAAGGAAGGGACACCGGATCAGTTAGCCCATCATGGGCTCATAAAAATTTTAGTGGAAGATGCCCTCCACACCTACACTGTCCCCCTCTCTTGGGAGAATTTCTGAAACATGTCTAGAGATGACGATATTCGAATTCTGGCCGAGGAGCTCACCTCATCCAGTAGTGAAGTAGGGGAACACAGTGAAGCAGGAGAGAAATCCAGTGGTAAAGAAACACAGGGTAGACAAACACCAAAAGAAAATAAAGAGGAACGGGGAAAGAGCCAAATTGCTGAGCCTGAAACTATGGGAGGAACAACGGCACAAACACCGAAGGAAAAACAATTGCGAGGTAGGGCAGAGAGGGATGCAAAAGTCCAACTAAAGAGGGTCATAGCAAAATAAACCACACAGAAACAAAAGGAAAATACACCCCCAGCCAAGCAGATCGAAACAGTTAACACAGGACTTCCTACAGGAAGCATGAAAACAGCACAGCAAGAGGAGAAATCACCTGATATTTTGGCCAGGGATCTAGCAGCTGTGCTGGCTGCCTTAAGCACATCTTCGAAAAAAAAAAGGGAAGCGAAAAAGGGAGCCCTCCATGTACTTTAAGGAAAGAAGGAGCACGCAGATCAAAGCTGGCAGACCCCAGCCACAGTTAAAGGAGCCAATTGATTGAGGACACCACAGCTAAATAAAAGGAAAAGTATCCTTCAAAGGCATTCATCACCTATGAACGAGGAAGCCCGAAAACGTCCACCTGGAGAGAAAGGATTAAAATGATGGACATAAAGACATCTTTACAGGAAGCTGAGACAGTTCTACAGGAAACATTGGCTAAGCTAAAGGATACCGAGGACTTGGAAGAAAAGGTAGCTAAATCATCACAGGAAGAAGAAAAGGCTGAGAACATTTTGGAACCAAGCCCTCAGCCTAGCTTGGGCTCCTACTATAACCTGTTAGAGGCCAGAAAGATAATTCCCCAAAAATTAGCGGTGCCACTTTCCTTTGCACTAGAAGAAGAGAGAGTGAGGACCCACACTTGGATGAAGATCGACAAGTCCAAGGGTGTGGTAGACATAGGTCCCCTGGAAGAACAAGTCAAGGAGGCAAGAAAGGAATTGGCTATGGTAAGGCATGTGGAAAGCAGTCAGCGGGCCAAGCTACAGGAAGAAAACGAGCTGCTAAAATAGCAGCTACAACTACAGGAACACTATAAGGAAGACAGGCCCCACATCTTGGGAGAACAACGACAACAGGAAAAGCCCACAGCAGACAAAGAACCCTTTGATGAGTAGTAGAGAAGAGATGGGTTGCAGGCTGAAATTGAGGCACTAACTGGACAGCTACAGGAGAAGGAATTGCAAGCAACACAGGAGATAAAATCTCTAAGGCAATAGGTACAAGAGAAGGAAGACCAACTAGCCTGCAATGCCAGCTGGGTAGTAGAGGCCATGTAGTGTAGGCAACCTGCCAAATCATATGCCTTATACCTTGAGGATCAACGGTTGCAGTTCCAGATTAACACCTTGGCCCAAAGGGGCACCACTCCATTTCAAAACTACCATCAAGTCATGGCTTTATGTGACAGTAGCTCATCAGAGGACAAGGCCAAATTATCAGAGTTATACTTACACAACTTGGCCCTTCCCAAGATGAATTTGTGAGACCCCAACGCTGTGGTAGGAGATGTGCAACTTATGGCCATGGCCTCTTGGTCAAATCCTGAAGAAAAGAGAGCAGTAGAGGTCCAAAATGTTATGGACAGTGAACTAAGGGAACCGCTAATGATTAGAGTAGAGCCACACGATCCCACAACATTAATATACACCTACCAACACTTGGCCAATGACTCTCAGGCCCTACCAGATTACACTGAATGACAAGCTCAAGCCATAACCCATTTTAAGGACATGGAAAGACTGTTGGGGGATAACTGCATTCATTCTTGCAGACGAAGGTGGAATAGAATGTCCCACAGCCTAAAAATAAGAGAATACCACTCCCCAACAAGGATGAGGGAGGCCTTGGCAAGAGTAGCCCTCTACAAACAGTCCATGCAGAATCTTCAGGCCAACTAGATCGGCCTAAAGTTCAGTCCTCCCTTGCTTTTGGGGCTACTGGAAGGAGTCAAAGAGGAAGAGGAACACAGGCAGTGGGAAGAAGTAGAAAGAAAAGCAGGATTTCATGTCCGTGAAGAAGATATCACCTCGGAGGCATGGGATGTGACAGAGGCGATCAAGGTAATCAAGGATGATGAGCTGGATTAGTTGCTCAGAGGATGAGCAACCCATTTAGCAGGGGGGTGATGATGAGCCCTGGAATTGGGTAACTTATTGGGCTTATTTTGCCTAACTTTCCTTCATAAATCCACCATTTTTCATAGTTTATGCATGTTTTTTGAGTATATATATGTTAGTTGAATGAATGAGAATAGTCACTTGACCAAGAAGGCTAACACGTGGTTATTACATATTTTTGGATAAATTTTGGGCCAAGGCCAAGAAATTATGAGTCAGAGGATAGCCAAGCATGAAGGAACAAGGGTGAGGATTCGTAGGAAGGGTGTCTCCTGCATTAAATGCCCCCTTCCTTGACTTCTCCACCCTCAGCTCAGAGTTCAGTAGGCCACCGAAAAGGATCCCCAAGGGCAGAAGAGCAGTTTTGTGTAAAGTCACTGATCACTAGCAGTTTGAGCAATCGAGTTCCTTGAGTTAAGGAGGGCTTTTGGAGACCCTTGTAGTGCATAAATAGGAAGGCATCCAACTTTCGTAGGTTACTTTTTGAGCAGTTGTATTTTGCACTATAGTGCTATTAGTTTTTCAGCTCATTTTGTAAGCTTCTGTTATACAACTTTCTTTGTGACATGGTTATCTTTGAGTAATGGAAAGCAGTTTGATTTGGCACCATCTCTGAGCTTTTTCTTAGGATCCTATAGCTCTTGTGGTTGGGCCCAACCCAAGTGCCAAGGCTTCCTTTCTGTACTGTTATTTGTTTTTAGTGTCTTTGAAAAATAATTTCTGTTAAGTAGATTAAAATCTTTCTTGTTTACCTAGGTCATTGTTGATGATTAAAAAGGATTTTCATGTTCAAATTGATTTGATAGGTTAATAACAGAGAATATCTTCACAAAAGGGCTATCAAGCACCCCTGATCTCACCTCTCCCTCTATGGGACCTTGAGCTAGGACCAAGGTGTCCTTGCCACCACCAAAAACATTGTCTTTGCTTCATCATGCAATTATTAGTGTTAGATTCTCATTTGCAAAATTTGATACCAGTTGTGGTTACATGCTCAGGTTCATGATTTCTTAGTTTACATAGCTATTTCACTTGATTTCGTTCCAAATAAACTTTTGTTCATTTTCTTTGCTGTTATTTAGGTCAGATTAGGTTAAAGTAGCTAGGTCCTTGATTTTCCAAGTCTTTGTTTATTCAATTTGAGAAATAACTTGTAGAGCACCTATAATACCTCTTTATCTACCTATACTCCATCAATCCCACCTGCTCCATCCTCTAACTCGGATTCTTGCCTTACATTTGCCACATTCTCTCGCTTTGCCCTATTTCCATATTTTTTGGCAACATTTCTCTACCCCTCCTTGAACAAATCCAACCATCCTCATCACTCCTCAGCTTCATCCACCAAGTCCTGGACCTCCTCACACCCTTATCTCACCTCCATACCCACTTATTCACCTTTTCTCCACCATAAACACTCCAAAATTTCCTTTTAGAACATCTTATAGAAGTTACAGAACGTCTTGTAGAACCCCTACAGACCTCCTGTAGAAGCTCACGAAAGCGGTTTCATGATATCTCAACATTGTGAAACTCTCTGGAAGGGTGCTAGGGACCCCTTAGGCCCTCTTCCAACCTTCCCAACCTCCTACACGAATTTCCTTTCCCCAATCCACCTCCGCACAGTAAAAAACAGTTAAAGCACATGCATAATAATCCTGACAACTTACTCAAAAATACAAAAAGATGTTTTTTTCTAGATTTCATTGTAGAAGTAGCTTAGTCACATGCATTTTACCTTCCTAGAAGTCAATGGCATCCATTTCCACTGCTTTCATCGCTTTTCTTTCACTGGTAGGGTTAGTCAGTAAAACTAGGGTTTGCTAGGGTTCGCATTTCCTTTCAGTTTTCTGCTTCTTTTTGCAAGTAGACTAGCCTCTGTTGAGTTATCTTTCATTCATCATAATTAAAAGCTTCTTCTAAGAGCTCATAGAAGTTGGCTTAAGCTCCTAGCGGACTTGTGCAAGCTGATCAAATGACAACCGCGGCAAGAGCTAGTACTTGTGCATAAAGCACCGTCGCTTCCAAGTGTGTTACGAACAACCAGGTTGATAAAAGTAAAGAAGGGAGTCCCAGGAGTTGCAACATTATTGATGCAATACTGGAGCCCACCAATAGTTTGATGAAATAGTCTCAGCCTTACTGACTGAGGAGATGAGAGGGAAAAATATAGAGAGCCAGAATGGTGATGCCTTGTCTATACAAGGATGGTCCCAAAACAGAAAGAAAAATAAGTCATCGAGTGGGAGATCTCAATCTAGAGGGAGATCTAAATCTCCAGGAAAACCTATAAAGGTGGTGTGCTGGAAATACGGAAAGGATGGGCACTACAAAAGGGACTCTAAATCTAAAGCTCCTCACAAAGGAAAGGGATCTGATGAGGCTCCTTCTGTAGAGGAGAAAACCACCTCAGATGAGGGTGGGGATGTGTACTTGGCTTCTTCAAGTACACATGTAGATCGTGAGGCATGGTTAATTGACTCATATGCATCCTTTCACTTCACTCCCAAAGGGAGTGGTTGTGTGAGTATGAGAAATACAATGGTGGTGATGTCTTCTTAGTGGATTATAAAAAGGCTAGAATCATTGGTCGTGGAAAAGTAAAGTTGAAGTTTCAAGGTGTAAGGGTTAGAACACTTTCGGGTGTTCTGCATATTCCTACATTAGCCAGAAATATGATTTCTGTAAGCAAGTTGGATGATGCAGGTGTAAAATAGTGTTCGAGAAGGATACCTGCAAGATGGTTCGGGAAGAACTAGTATTGATGCGAGGAGTTCGGATTGTAACTATATACAAGCTACAAGGTAGCACAATTGTTGATGGCTGCAACAGTTCTGTGGTTCCTGAAAGTAGAGTAGAAAATCTAGTGGTCTCTAGAGAGAAGACCATGTTGTGGCATCAAAGACTTGGACATATTGGAGAGAAGGGCCTTCAAATACTTCATGGTAAAGGTATGGTAGAAGGTATGAGTAATAACTCTCTAGATTTTGATTTCTGTGAAAATTGTGTATATAGGAAGCAAAATCACGTGAGTTTCCCCTCTGGTGGTAAAAGGGTGAAACATATATTAGAGCTTGTGCACAATGATTGGTTTGGACCTGTGAAGGTTCCATCACTGGGTAAGTATATGTACTATGTATCATTTATAGATGACTTCTCAAGGAATACATGGATATATTTCCTTAAGAAGAAATTTGAAGTATTTGAAAGGTTTAAAGAATTCAAGACTTTGGTGGAAAACCAGACAGAGAAGAAGATAAAGGTGCTGAGGACAGATAACAGTGGAGAGTTTTGCAGTAAGGAATTTGAAGAATTTTGTAAGAAGTGTGGTATAGCACAACAGAAGACTACTCCATATACACCTAAGCAAAAATGGAGTTGTAGAAAGAATGAAAAAGGCGTTGATGGAAAGAGCAAGAAGCATGCTCAGTGGTGCCGACTTAGGACATGAATTTTGGGTATAGGTGGTGGATACTGCATGTTACCTGGTCAACATGTCACCTTCATCAACGTTGGAGGATAAGACTCCACAAGCGGTATGGACTGGTAAGAAACCCTCTCTTTCACATCTTAGGGTATTTGGATGTGATGCATATGTACATGTTCCAAAGGAGAAATGAACCAAGTTGAATAGTAAATCTGAAAAGTGCATCTTTACTGGGTATAAGGATGGTTTAAAGGGTTATAAGCTTTGGAACCTAGTCACACAGAAGGTTGTGTACAGCAAAGATGTGGTGTTCAGAGAGGTGAAAGATCTTATTAAACATGAAGTCCAACCGAAGGAACCTGAGAAGATAGAGTTTGAGCTAAAGGAGGCAGAATCAGACTCTATAGCAGGGGAGGAATCGGAAGATGAAGAGCCACAAACTCTGGGTGTAAGAAGATCAATTCAAAAAAGAAGGCAGTGAGAAAGGTATAGTCCATCTGCTTTCTGTTCAAATTTTGGTTTATCTATTATTGATTATGATCCCATAACTGTGAAGGAAGCAGTAGATTATGAGGATGGAAAACTCTAGAAAGAGGCCATCGTTGATGAAATGGAATCTTTGCACAAAAAAGAGGCTTAGGATCTGGTTGATTTGTCAGTTGGAAGGAAAAACATTGGCAGCAAATGGGTGTTCAGAAGGAAGATAAATGCAGAAGGAAAGGTGGAGAAATACAAATCTCAGTTGGTAGCAAAAGGTTATTTCCAGGTGCTAGGAATTGATTTTGGTGATATTTTTTCTCCTGTCGCCAAGGTAACTCTATTAAATTACTTTTATCTATTGTTGTTGCTTTTGATTTTTAGGTAGAAGAGATGGATGTAAGGACAACATTTCTTCACGGGGATTTGGAAGAGGAAATCTACATGAAGCAACCTGAAGGCTTTGCAGTGAAGGGTAAGAAAGAACTAGTATGCAAGTTAAAGAAGTATCTGTATGGGTTAAAACAGTCACCAAGGATGTGGTATCAGAAATTTGATACATTATATCGGGACTTGGATTCACCAGAAGCAAAGTAGATCACTGTGTGTATTTTAAATTAATTAGTGAACGTGTTATTTATTTGGTCTTGTATGTGGATGATGTGTTGCTGGTTGGAAATGACAAAGAAATTATCCAGGATTTGAAGACCCAATTTCTCTCCAAATTTGACATGAAAGAACTTGGTGCTGCAAACTATATTTTGGGCATGGAAATTAAAAGAGATCGGGCAAAGAGGAAGCTCTGGTTAAACCATAGGAAGTATGTCAAGACAATACTGCAAAGGTTTAATATGGAGGATAGTAAACCGGTGAAGGTTCCTATTCCTGTAGGTGTGATATTATATGTTGAACAGTGTCCCAAGACACAAGAGGAGGAAGAGGACATGTCTCGTGTTCCATATGCAAGTGTAGTCAGTAGCCTGATGTATGCAATGGTCCATACTAAACCAAACATTCCACATGCACTGGGAGTATTGAGCAAGTCTATGTCAAAACCAGGGAAGGAGCACTCGACAACAGTGAAGCGGGTTTTCAGATATTTGTGTGGCACTAGTGATTATTATTTGTGCTACCAAGGAAGATCAAGATTGGACAGAATGTTGAATATTTGTGGCTTTGTTGATGTAGACTGGGTTGGAGATCTGGATCAGAGAATATCTACAAGTGGGTATGTGTTTAACCTCTTTGGAGGTGCAGTCAGTTGGATGAGTAAGAAGCAATCTATAGTGGCACTATTAACTACAGAGGCAGAATACATGGCAGCCACTCATGCAAGCAAGGAAGCAGTTTGGTTGCAGAGATTGTGTTCAAGTATGGGGTTAATACATGGAGCTATAAGGATAGACTGTGACAACCAAAGTGCAATTTTCTTAGCAAAGAACCCTACCTATCATTTAAAGACAAAGCACATTGATGTTCAGTATCACTTTGTGAGGGATATGATAGAATACAAAAAGGTGTTGCTAGTAAAGGTGGACACTTTGAAGAATACTGCAGATGCACTGACAAAATCTGTGAGCTCTGAGAAGTTCTCTTGGTGTAGAGAAACAATGGGCGTTTCAAGGCTGGAAAAATGACTAAGTTCTCCTATGGCCCCTTGTGGAAAGAAAGCAACAAGTGGGAGAATCTCCATCTGGTATTTAAGAAAAATCATTCCACCTAAAAGAATCTATTAACAACTCCTAAAGGAGAAACTCTTCATATATGTCCCTATCTCATGGGTCATTAACTCAAACACTGAACCTAAAAATTAGAGGGAAGGGAAGACATGACATGAAAATAAAATTCTAAAAACCAAGCTGAAGGGAAAGTGAACAAAAGAAAGCTAGGCATGTCTACTTGACTTGAACATTAGTACCTAAACTTGTCTACCTAACTTCAACATTAGTACCTAAACTTGTCTACTTGACTTGAACATTAGTACCATCCTCCCTACACCAAGGAAATGTGATTCCTTTCCTTTTAAAATCAGATCTCTAGAGATCTAGTAACTTAAATAGTGGGAAGATTTAGTCAACTTAAATGTTGAACTTTGAATGAAGAATTTAGTCATAGTTAACACTATATTTAATACTCGTTATACTCTGAATTAAATAGTAGATTAAAAATTATGTTAAATAGTTTGATACCTATTTACTTACAAGATGCTAATTTTAAGTTTTATTATTTTATTGATCAGATGATTAACGTATTTCTTAATATTATTATTATTATGAAAAATAAATTTCCTAGATATTACTAAAAACAAAAAATAAAATTTCAATTTATTTTGTTATGCTTAAAATAAATTAGCATTTATTAGAAAATAATAAATACTTTTCATACTCATAAAATTGTTTATATTTTGGTATTAAATCTTACATTTAGGAATATGGTGAATAGTTTGATCGCCATTAATTTACAAAATTCTAATTTTCAATTTAATAATTTTATTGAGTTATATTATTCACTTCTTAATATTTTTATAAAAAAATTAAAATTTTGATAAAAGATGAATTATTAAAATTACATAAAATTTGAATTTATTATTTTATTAGCCATATGATCAACTTACTTTATTTTTATTTAAAAAAAAAAAAATTATAGCTATCAGAAATAGATTGCTCAATTTTAAATTTTAATCACTTGTCTAAAAAAATTCAAACACTAATGTTGTGTGTGGAGCATGATTGTTCATAGGTCTTTGTTTCAAACGGATGTATACCCCAGGAAGTTTAGTACACCCCTCCACGCAGGGGGACTTGTCCCCCCCGCGGGGGTCTGGGGGGGCCAATCCCCCCCGGCTCGGGGGTCCGGGGGCCAGTGGTCCCCCAGCGGGGGCTCGGGGGCAGCGCCTCTGAAGCTAAAAATAGATGTAAATTTTCCTTGTAAAAGTATAGTAATTTCTAGTCAATCTGAGCCGTTCATTAGGCAGATGATCTGACGGTAGAACTTATGTTTAGTTTAGGGTTTTTTTCCCTAGAAGGCAACCCCTCTCTTTGTATGAGGGCATTGTATTTGAGGCGGATATAGATGTGTATTCTGTGTGAGCAAGAAACAGAGAGGTGAGACTGTGAGAGAAGACAAAGGATATTACAGTGGATTTGCTATAGGTTGTGTCTCTTGATTTTGCTGGATAATAGAAAGGAAGGACTGGCTGTTCGAGGTGGACATAGCCCAAACTGGGTGAACCACGTATATCTGTGTCTCTCTTGTTTTGTGTGTTATCTGTGTTTATATTTCTGCAATATTTTATGTGTTCCATTGCTCCGTAATATATATAATTTTCTAACAACTGGTATCAAAGCCGAAGGTCTATTTTGCTGATAAACTCGCAGGAAAGAAGGGTTCCTAGTTCGAGTGGGAGCAATGGCGGAAAATGGTAAGTTTAGGGTCAAGAAATTTAACGGCCAAAACTTCTCACTATGGAAGATGCAGATGGAAGATTATCTGTATCAGAAAGAACTATACCTACCATTGGGCGGAAAAACAAAGAAGCCGAAGGATATGGATGATGAAGAATGGAACCTTCTTGATAGATTGGCACTCGGAACAATACGGCTATGCCTTGTAGCGTCGGTCGCCTTCAACATTTCAAAGGAAACAATGACAGAGGGTTTGATTAAGACGTTGGAGAAATTATATGAAAAACCCTCGGCCTCAAACAAGGTATTTCTTATGAAACGGTTATTTAATATGAAGATGTCGGAAGGTGGATCTGTTGCAGATCATTTAAATGATTTTAATACTGTTACAAGTCAGTTATGTTCTGTAGGGGTAAACTTTGATGATGAAGTTAGAGCTCTGTTATTCTTGTGCTCATTACCAGAAAGTTGGAATGGTTTGGTAAAGGCCATTAGTAACTCCGTTTCTGGATCTAGTACTTTAAAGTTTGATGATGTTGTCGGTGCTATCCTTAGCGAGGAAATGCGACGAAAAAGCTCCGGTGAGACATCAGGAAATGCTTTGAGTGCAGAGTCTAGAGGAAGAAAATGCAAAGAGGAAAGAGCTCAGGATATCGCAGTAAATCAAGGAAAGGCAGATCCAAGTCCAGATTGGGGATAGTGTGCTGGAAATGCGGAAAGACAGGAAACCTAAAGAAAGACTGTAGATCTCGGAAGGGAAAAGAAGGAGATTCACAGCAAGAAAACAATCATGAAGCAAATGTAATGTGACATGTGAGGTGTTACAAGATGCTTTGATTCTTTCTTTCGAAAATATTACTGATTCCTGGGTGGTAGATTCAAGGGCCTCATTCCATGCCACACCTGATAAGAAATACTTCCATGACTCTGTTCAAGGAGATTTTGGACAAGTTCGTTTTGGGTGATGATAAACCCTGTAAAATTGTTGGAATGGGTAAGGTTCTTGTAAAACAGCAGAATGGAAACCAATGGCTACTAAAGGAGGTAAGGCATGTTTCAGATCTAAAGAAAAATCTGATTTCAACAGGGCAGTTAGGCGGTGAAGGTTGTGTGACAACTTTCACAGATAAAGCTTGGAAGGTCACCAAAGGAGCCCTGGTAATAGCAAAAGGCGAAAAGGTTGGTACATTGTATTTATGCAATGGTATTTCTAACTCTGTTAATGCTTTAACTTCCAAAGGAGCAGATGCAGCATTATGGCATCATAGGCTTGGACACATGAGTGAAAAAGGAATGAAGATTCTTCACTCAAGGAATTTGTTGCCGGGTTTGAAGAATGTTGATTTGGACTTCTGTGAGAATTGCATTTTATGGAAAACAGAAGAGAGTCAGATTTCTCAGAGTTGGGAAAGAAAAGAAGAATGAAAAATTGGAGCTTGTGCATACAGATGTATGGGGACCTGCTCAGGTATTATCTCTCGGTGGCTCTCATTATTATGTTACTTTTATTGATGATGCAACTAGAAAAACTTGGATTTATTGTATTAAGAATAAATCTGATGTATTTGATACTTTCAAGAAATGGAAAGCTTTGGTTGAGATTGAGACAGGAAAGAAATTGAAGTGTCTTAGATCAGACAATGGAGGTGAATATTGCAGCAGAGAGTTTAATAGGTACTGTTCAGAGCATGGAATTCACAGAGAGAAGACAATTCCAAGAACACCACAAGAAAATGGTGTGTCAGAAAGGATGAACAAGACAATCATGGAGCGTGCAAGGTGCATGCGATTGCATGTAGGATTGCCTTTACAGTTTTGGGCAGATGTTGTAGATACTGCTGTTTATCTAATAAACAGAGGGTCTTCAAGTTCCTTGGATGGTGGTGTTCCAGAGGAAGCATGGACAGGTCAAAAGGTAAACTACTCTATTTTAAATCCTTTTGGTTGTGAGGCCTTTGTCCATATTGATAAATAAAATAGAAGAAAGCTTGAAGCAAAGTCAAAGAAATGTACCTTTATTGGATATGGTGTTAATGATTTTGGTTATCGCTTATATGATTATGAAAATCACAAAATCATTAGGAGCAGAGATGTAATATTCAAAGAAAAGGTCTTGTATAAGAATCAGTTGCAGGAAAAGAATAAAGAAAAGGAAAACAATGGATATGCAGTTCTTGATGAAATCACTGAAAAAGTAAAGGCGCGAAAATAATAATAATCAACAACAGCAACCACCACAACAGCAACAGGCACCCCAAACACCTGAAAGCGGTGTTAGAATATCTACCAGGATAAGTAGACCCCCTAAACGATACTCTCCTTCATTATATTATTTATTGTTGACTAATTCCGGTGAACCCGAATGTTATGAAGAAGCAATGCCGGTTGAAAGCAAGAAGAAGTGGGAGGTATCCATGGAAGAAGAGATGGACTCCTTAATGCATAACCAGACTTAGGATTTAGTCAGGTTGCCTGCAGGAAAAACTACATTGAAGAATAAATGGGTTTTCAGGTTGAAGGAAGAAGATGGAGGGAAAACAGAGGTACAAAGCTAGACTTGTGGTGAAGGGTTTGCACAGAAGAAAGGTATTGATTTTGATGAAATATTTTCTCCTGTTGTTAAAATGACTTCAATCAGAACTATTTTGAGTCTTGTAGCAGCTGAAGACTTGCATCTTGAGCAGTTAGATGTAAAGACAGCCTTTCTCCATGGGGATTTGGAGGAAGAGATATATATGCAGCAGCCACAAGGATATGAAGTGAAAGGGAAGGAGAAACTTGTGTGCAGGTTGAAGAAGAGCTTGTATGGCTT
>APFE031294243.1:14578-99207 GCA_000404065.3 Pinus taeda
TATGATGTAAATGTTTTTGGAAATTTTTAAGTGTGTAAATATTTACTTTCATACATGTATCTATAATGGATGAGACAGATGCCAATCTAACACATAGTTTTCTAATGAATCAGCAACTGTATTAAATTCTCGAGGAATGTGTTCATATGTAATAAACTCAAACTGATGTTCCAAGAGTCGTACCCTTAAATAATGATGCAACAAGATTGGATTATGAACATGATCATGATTTGTCAATTGCATAACAATAAGCTGAGAGTCTAACCTGACCACCAGATTGGAGATGTCCCTTGATGACGCTTCAACAAGAAGTGAAATTGTGGACATGTACTCAGAAATATTGTTGGTGGCACAACCAAGGAAGACTCCCCCGAAACAAAACAGTGCCAACTCAGGTGTGTAAATGACCCAAGCAGTTGATGCAATGTGTCGTGTGTGATGACTGGCACAATCTGCAATCCTATGTATGCTAAGGGTAATGAAGACATCTGCATAACAAGAAATATGTATGAGACAAATACTTCAGGAAATACCAAAAAATCCAGTCACATAAAAAAGAAGCAAAAATTATAAATACATAAAATTACAAAGCACATGCCTAGTGCAGTACTAGGCATAATACTTTTTCAGATAGAGCCCATTTCGAGGCTTAGCGAGTGGGACTCCTTCCCAGTCCTGAAGTTCATATACCCCTTTTGAGAGGGCTTTCTTGAAGACATATGGACCGAGCCATAAGGGTTGAAGTGTTCCTGCCCCCAAGAGGTCATGTTTTTTATCGTAGAGTAAAATAATATCTCCCTCTCGGTAAGAAAGAAGCTTGACCTTTTTGTTGTACTGGGCTTTGACCCGGTGCTTGTGGGCTTTGAGTGTTGATTCGACATCTTGAAGGGTTTCATCTAGTTGATTTAGGTATAGCAGGTGCTCTTCTTCGACAGTGGTGTTGGGCAAGAGTTCAACAATGATTTGTAGGGAAGGAATCTAACACTCGAATAGTAAAATTGCTTCTAGGCCATAAGCTAGTTGAAAAGGTGTAAAGCCTGTAGCAGCTTGTACTAAAGTTTGGTATACCCACAGTGCAAGATATAACATTCGATGCCAGTGGGTTTTATGATTCCCTACTAACCTATGGATCATGGTCTTTAAGACGCCATTAATGGCCTCTACTTGGCCATTAGCTTGGGGATAGTAGGAGGATGATTGATCCTAGCGAAAATTGAGCAACGACGTTAAGCAAGACATCATGTGATTCTGAAAATGAAACCCGTGGTCTGTAACGATCGTGCGGGGCACTGAAGTGACAAATGACCTAATTGAATAGGAATAGTGTCGCGGTTTGTCCATCATCCTCAAAAATTGGAAGGGCTTCAGCCCATTTCGTGAAATAGTCCACAACTACGATAATATAGTTGTGTCTAGCAGAAGAAGTGGGGTTACAAGGTGCGAAGTCTATCCCCCATTTGGCAAAGGGGCCGATGTAGATAACCAGGTATAGTAGGGCTAGAGGAACATGCATTTTCTTTGTAAACACTTGACAAGGGTGGCACTGTCGGATAGCCTTGATACAATCTTTGAACAAGGTTGGTCAGTAGTCGCATGCGTGCAAAATTTTCTAAGCAGTAGATATGCCAAAAAGATGACCGCCACATGCCCCAACATGGCAATCATTTAAAATGTGTTCCTCCTCCTCATGAGCGAGGCAACATCAAAGAACTGTATCAACACCACGACGATATAGCATATCGTTAAGAACTAAATAATGTTGTGCTTGGTGGTGGATGTGACGATGGTCACCTGATGATAGTTCAGGGTAGAAACACTACGCTTGGAGGTAGACAAGAATGTCACCATACCAAGGGTCAGTAGAGTCAATAAGATAGACAACTTCATCCAGAAGAGGATCATGGGCTATCTCGTTGGGATCGACAATGGGAAGATCCGACAAAATTTCAATGAAGACTAAGGAATTTTTCACCTTGGCAACGGTGAAAACCAAATCAAATTGTTGGAGGATCATGATCCATTTGGAATATTTCCCTCCAATGATTTGGCGAGACAAAATGTATCTCATGGGATTCTCCAAGGCGATGACAGTGGTCTGTCGTGGCAGTATGTAATATCGAAAGCGGTTGACAGCAAAGACAACTGCCAAGGACAGCTTTTCCACATGTGAATATCTGAGTTTAGGCCCAACCAGGCCTTTCGATAGATAATATATCACATGCTCACTTAGGTCACCATGAGTTTCAACCAAGAACGTTCCTAGATAGGATGGTGAGGTTGCCAGGTATAGAAGAAATTCGCGCCCATAGGTTGGAGGGCTAAGGAGTGGGGTTGATATAAGTGCCTTTTTCAAGGCATCAAATGATCATTGAGCTTGATCATCCCATAGGTACGACACTCCCTTCTTAAGTAGGCACGTAAATCCTTTCGTCAATTCAACATAATTTACAATGAATCGTCATAAGAAGTTTTCTTTCCCCTGCAAACGTTGGAGCTGCAAAATGGATTGTGGTTTGGGCAATTGAGTAATTTCCTTTACCTTATTGGGATCAACCCTAATCCCATACTTGGAGACAACGAAACCAAGTAAGCATCCAGGCTCGAAAAAGAAAATGCATTTATGTGGATTCAGACGTATGTTATAGAACTGGCACCTAAGAAAGATAGCTTTTAAATGATCTAGGTGTTGTGCTCGCGTGTTGGAATGGTCTGGAAGGTCATCCAAGTAAGCTTGAACGATATGTCTAATATCGTGAAATGCGTAGTCCATGGCCCTTTGAAATGTTGCTCCAACATTCTTTAAACCGAATGGGAGCTTTCGATAGGCAAATACTCCCCAAGGGAAAATGAAGGCAGTTTTGTGTTGGTCTATTAGTTTTATGGCAATCTGGTTGTAACCTGAGAAACCATCCATGAATGAGAATGATTCACAACTAGCGCAGTTGTCGATAAACAGTGTCGGATAATTAAGGACATGCGGCGTTCATGTCTTGATAGTCGACACATACGCAGATGGTTCCTTGTTTCTTATCGACAGGAACCAGGTTGGAAACCCATTCCGTTAAGGGAACAGGGTAGACGAAACCAACACATAACACCTTTTCCACCTCAGTCTTGATGGTTGCCGCTTTGCGGGGGTGGACTGGTCGAAGCCTTTGGCGAACAGGTTTAGTATTTTCGTATATCTTGATCTCATGCTCAACAATAGACAGATCTATGCCGGGCATTTTCTCGTAAGACCAAGCGAATACATCACAGAAATCCTTAAAAAGGTAGGTGAAGCTTGCAATTACCTTAGGAGTGCAATGGACTCCAACCTAGATGTTTTCTACGATGCCTGTCTTGATAGAAATATCGATGAGCAATGTCTTTAAAATATTTCTCGTGTTTCCCTCTGAGTCCAAAGTTTGTATAGTTTTATAAGGTGAGGAAACAATTTCAGGTGTGTCAAATGACAGGATTTGAAGAGGCATCATGTCCAAATCAGATATCGAAACACGATGGTGAGAGTCCCCCCAAGGTCACTCTTCTAAACACATGATCTCTCTAATAGCTTCGTTCAAAGGTAGGAATTGATTGAGGAGATCGAAAGAAGGAGCAGTTATGGGAGGGGAGGTGGTATCATTGGCTGTGACCAAAGTGACCGGAGATTCGGATGTAGATTGAATATCTTGGTAGGCCAATTAAGCTGGTGATAGCAACATTTGTTCTCAATAACTGTCAATGTCTGAAGAGGCCAAGAGGATCCTAAGATCGGTCAGTTCGTGAGGAATGGATGAAACCATAGAGACCGTCTATGGCACCGTGCGTGGCAGAAGAGGGAAACAACCCATCAGGGAAGAGCCCTTCAATAGACTGGTATCGATACTGACGTAAAAGTCAGGTACACCACCCACTAAGGGTACAGAGCCACTGGGTAATGGGGAATAATCAGGGGTGCAAAAGGAAAATTGGTCCACTGTGACTATATTTCCATCCAATGGAAATAGGATGATGCGAAAGATAGTAGACACAATGGAAGTCATGGTGTAAGCCCAACTATGACCCAACAATAGATTATAGTCGAGATTTCTATCTATGACTTCGATGTCCACCGTTACCGTTTTCCCATTCAAAGTGATGGGGTAGCTGGTTAGGTAACCTTTTGGGATGAAAGTGTGGTCATCGAAAGATTTAAGGGAATTCAACAGTGGGGATAGGGTTGGAGAACCCAAAGCTAGCCAACATTAAGCCGACGTGACACAGGTTGAAGCACCTTCGTCAATGATAGTTCTATGTATTCCTCTCCCTTTCAAAAATATTTGCACCTGAAATGCAAGCTAGTGTGAAAGGGGAGGTTTACATTTGTCCATGTCAAAAATTGCAAGCATGGAATCTTGAGGGTCAATACTGTTGAAAATGCAACAAGATGATGGAGCCTAGTGAAAAGAAGTCGCCTTCAGTAAGTGGGCCCGCAGGCTATTTTTGGCACAAAGTCTATTTTTAGACATATGGATCGTGGTCTATGAGTTGTGGGATGCTATTTATGGATGATTGGTCAAGTTGGTAAAAATAGATGGACTTATATTTTTAGACATATGGGCGGAGTCTATTTTTACACTGCCAGTCTAAATATAGAACAGTCGAATATTATTAGCTCTTAATAATATTTGGACTATAAACATTATCTTATCCTCTTGCAGCCCTTCAGTTCGAGCTACGGATGTGGCACATGCAACTGTCAGAAAAAAAATACGCTTTTCTTATGGGTTAGTTGAGCTATTGCATGAAGGACTTCAGTTAGAACTCAAGTGATTGAGTTTGGTGGAGTTGAATGAGGAGTTTATGGAGTTGTGTTCAGTTTGACTTAGTTGAACTAGTTGTATTTAGTCTAACTAACAAATACACTAGTGATGAGTGGTGTGAATTAATTATTAATTAATTCACTAATTATTAACTCATAAATCAGCTAAAAAATACATCAGTTAACTCATTGCATGGAAAGTTCAATGGAGACAAGTGTTAGAGGTGAGTGAAAGGGCAAGACAGCTGTCAGTTGTGACTATAGTTGTGCATGAGATTTGCACATGCATGGATTGAGTATTTCAAATGAGGATTGCATGGTATATCCAAGGAAAATACGAATTTGGATCATTCATTCATCAGTATTCTCTATGCAGGATTGCGCAGTGGAGGCAGGCAAGCAGTGGAGGTGATTTGAGTCAGTGATTGATTCAGATCTGAGCTAGTTTGTGTGTAGCAGGTGGAGATAGTACTGAGTACTTGCGAGGAGTATTTTACTATGTATTGTTACATGTTCTCAATCAATATAATATACAGATAGTTGAGGGGTTTTCAGCTATATGCTTTCCCCTGTGATATACTGTGTTGATATGTGTGATTGATGTTTCAATGTGTGCATGTGATTGCTTCTTTAATTCTGCAAATTGATGATCAACGTAGAGGAGGTTATGTATTATGCATGCATTCCGCAAATAGTGTATAATCAGGATAATCTCTATGAATGAGTGTCATATTATTCAAAATTTCTACATGGTATCAGAGCACTATGATTTGTAGAATAGGTTCTACATGATATCGAAGCAAAGTTGATCATCGGATCTATTATTCAGAAAGTGTTTACATTTTATTTCTTCAGGCAGAGTCTATAATCGGGCTAGGTAGCCTCTGGATTCATCCTTCTTTTGGAAGGTGAGATATCCGGTGAATGCCCATACATTCAATCTCTGTACGATAAATACTTTGTTCTCACGAATTTTAGATCAGAAGCGGTTGAGTTTTGAGTTGGTGGAATTCGAATTTGCAGCAGTGTTTTCTTGGTGTTGAAGTTGAAATGTCTTTCAACGGATTACGATTGGAGTATGCCCTTGAAGGCAGCTCGAATTATATTACATGGAAAGATAGGATGGAGGCAGTGTTAAATGACAATGGGTTGAAGGAGTTCATAGATGTTAATGTCCCAAAACCTACTGATGCTTCTCAAGTTGAGGCTTGGAAAAAGAAGACAGCAAAGTGTCGAAGGATTCTGTTGGAGGGCATGAGGGATCACATTGTATCCAGCCTCCATGGAAAGGCTTCTCCATACTTGATGTGGAAAGCGTTGATAGACTTATTCCAAAACAAGAGCGACAAGAGGAAGTTGGCGCTCAAGGATAAACTCAGAAACATCGAAGCTGAGAATGGAGACAGTATGCCCAAGTATCTCACGAAGTTCACTCAATGACGGGATGAGCTCGGAAGTGTTGGGGTGACTGTCGATGATGAGGACTTGGTGAGCTTGGCTCTCCTTGGTCTTCCGAAGAGTTGGCATTCCTATCAGGACTCTGTCAATGGTCGCGAGAAATTGCCAGGATGGGAGAGACTTTGGTCAGATCTTGTGCAAGAGGAGATCAAGTGGAATACCAGGGATGAATCTTCATCAAAGGCATCTGATGAAGAAAATTGCGCTTTGGCTGCCAAAGCAAAGAAGGGGAAGAACAAGAAATCTTCTCATTCTGGTGCGAAAGGCAAGAAGCAGGACATGTCCAAGGTGAAGTGCTTTCCCTGTCACCAGCACGGAAATTATGCCACAAATTGTCCGCAGAAGAAGAAAAATAAGCAAGCTGCTGGATCTGCAGTGGGAGAGGCCTTAGCCTCAAAGTTTGAGCTAGATTTTTCGCTGATCACATGCTTGGTATCAAGTGTGATGGGATCGGTATGGTTCTTGGATAGTGGTGCATCTTTTTACATGACAGGAGATCGAGATTTGTTTTCTGATCTAGATGAGAAAGATCTTGGAGTGCACATCGAGATGGGTGATGATGGTAGATATAGTGCGACTGGTATCGGTACCATTTCCTTTGAGAGGGAGTCTGGTAAACCCTTTGTATTGAAGGAAGTGATGCATGTTCTAGGATTGAAGAAGAACCTTATCTCTGTGGCAATGTTAGAAGACAAGGGATATGATGTTGTCTTTAGCGAGGGAAAGGATTTCTTGCGCAGTAAGACAACTGGAGAATCCCAGAAGATAGGGGTTCAAGTCAATAACCTTTATCAATTGCATGTAGATGGTCGCACATCAATGGCATGCAAGGTAGAAGGAGTGGTGAGCTGGGATGATGGCGAGTTGTGGCACCAGAGATTAGGCCATCTTCACCATGGAGCTTTGAAGATACTGCAACAGATTTCTACTGGGCTTCCTAAAGGCACTCTTGCGCAGTCAGATCAGTGCAAGGGGTGTAATTTGGAAAAAATTGTGAAAGCCACCTTTCACGAGAAGGATAGTCACGCCACGATGATCCTTGAGAGAATTCACACAGACATGTGTGGACCTTTCTTAGTAGCTTCGACAACAAAGCACAAGTACTATGTGATCTTTGTTGATGATTTCTCTAGAAAGTGCTGGATCTTCTTCATGCAGAAGAAGAGCGATACATACTCAAAGTCCTGTGAGTTTAAAGCACTGGTCGAGAACGAATCGGGGAAGAAGGTGAAGGCTCTTACGAGCGAAAATGGTGGTGAATTCATCTCTGGCGAGTTCAAGGACTTCTGCAGTGCAGAAGGGATTCGAAGAGAGCTCATAGCTCCCCATAACCCACAGCAGAACGGGGTTGTTGAGCAGAAGAACAGAACGATCGTGGGTGTTGCACGGGCCATGTTGCATGATCAGGGCCTACCCCTTCACTTGTGGGCGAAGGCATGCAATACTGCAGTATATGTGCAGAACTGTTGTCCTCACAAGATACTTGGCATGAGTACACCCGAGAAGGCTTATTCTGGTAAAAGGCCTGATATTTCCCATTTGAGGATTTTTTGTTCTCCTATTTACATGCATGTGACAAGGATGCCAGGAAGAAGTTGGAGCCAACCGCAGAGGTTGGGATATTTGTGGGGTACACTGATACACCCCACAACTTTCATGTGTATTTTCCAGACAGTCGCAAGACTGTTGTGCGACAGGATATCAAATTTCAGGAGGAGAAAGCCATGAAGTGTTCGCTTGAGAGGGAGCCACAATTGCATGCAGATGAGGAGCTATTAGTTCCTAAGGATGAGCTTCAGGATGTGGATAAGCCACAAGATGAAGTTCATGGATTGGAATAGACCACTCATGCAGTGCCAACCATCAGAGGGCAAAAGCGCACTACAGAAGCTGAGCGACTGGCTCAAGATGCAGAGAAGGTTGTAGGACCACCTACAGCACAGCGTAGATACAGACAGTCACCTGATCGGTACACTGGATACATGGCTCTTGTGAGAAAATGTATCGTGACTGAGCCATCCTCTTTCGAGGAAGCTGTGGATGACCCCGCATGGGTAGATGCCATGCTGGAAGAGTATGATTCGATTGTCATAAATAGTGCATGGGAGATTGTCCCAAGACCGGAGGGGAAATCGGTGGTGGGTTCGAGATGGATCTACAAAGTGAAGCAGGCAGTTGATGGGAGTGTGGAGAAGTACAAGGCAAGATTTGTTGCCTGAGGCCTCTCACAAATAGAGGGGATCGATTATGAGGAGACCTTTGCACCTGTTGCAAGGTATTCTTCCATATGGACGATTCTTGCTCTCTCAACGCAGATTGGGTGGCACATCCATCAGATGGATGTGAAGACTATGTTCCTCAATGGAGTCATTAAAGAGGTGGTGTACATAGAGCAACCCGAAGGTTTAGAGATCTTCAGCAGCGAGTCGCATGTGTGGAGGCTCAAGAGAGCGTTGTATGGGTTGAAACAAGCACCTCATGCTTGGTACACACGGATAGATAGTTATTTCACCAGACTTGGATTCTCCAAGAGTGAAGCCGATCCTAACCTATACCAGATTGTGGTGGAGGGTAAGTTGCTCATCATTGTACTTTATGTAGATGATTTGATTTTGACAGAGATGAGTTGTTGATACTTTCATGCAAGGAGGATCTTGCTAGAGAGTTTGAGATGAAGGACTTGGGCCTCCTTCATTATTTCCTAGGATTGGAAATTTGGCAGTGTAGTGATGGACTATTTGTTTCTCAGGGTAAGTATGCCTGGGAGATATTGAGAAGTTCAACAGCATGGCTGCAAGCCGTTGATACTCCTCTTCCTGGAGGTGGAGGAGGGAGGATACTACTCAGCGGGGTTAGTGGATGCCACTGTTTATCGACAGTTGGTGGGGCCGCTTATGTATTTGGTCAATACACGACCCGATATATGCTATGCTATTAACCAACTTTCACAAGCTATGGTTAAGCCAACCAAGCTCTTTTGGAAGGTAGGCAAGCATGTATTGCGTTATCTCCGAGGCACATTGGGATATGGATTGTGGTACAGACAGGAGGATGAGGTGAAGCTATGTGGCTTCACTGATGCAGATTGGGCAGGGAGCCCAACGGACAAAAACATCGACATCAGGTACCATCATATCAAAGATTGTGTGCAGCGGAGAATCATGTTACTTTCATATATTCCCACGGAGGATCAGGACGCTGATATCTTGACAAAGGCACTCACTAGGAGCAAATTCGAATACCACAGAGGCAGGATAGGGGTTGTAGATAATCCATATCTTGTTGAGAGGGAGTGTTGAAAATGCAACAAGGTGATGGAGCTTAGTGAAAAGAAGTCGCCTTCACTAAGTGGGCCCGCAGGCTATTTTTGGCTCAAAGTCTATTTTTAGACATATGGATCATGGTCTATGAGTTGCAGGATGATATTTATGGATGATTGGTCAAGTTGGTAAAAATAGATGGACCTCTATTTTTAGACATATGGGCGGAGTCTATTTTTAGAATGCCAGTCCAAAATAGAACAGTCGAATATTATTAGCTCTTAATAATATTTGGACTATAAACATTATCTTATCCTCTTGCAGCACTTCAGTTCGAGCTACGGATGTGGCACATGCAACTGCCAGAAGGAAATACGCTTTTCCTATGGGTTAGTTGAGCTATTGCATGATGGACTTCAGTCAGAACTCAAGTGATTGAGTTTGGTGGAGTTGATTGAGGAGTTGATGGAGTTGTGTTCAGTTTGACTTAGTTGAACTAGTTGTATTTTAGTCTAACTGACAAGTACACTAGTGATGAGTGGTGTGAATTAATTATTAATTAATTCACTAATTATTAACTCATAAATCAACTAAATAATACATCAGTTAACTCAATGCATGGACAATTTAGTGGAGACAAGTGTTAGAGGTGGGTGAAAGGGTGAGTCTACTATCAGTTGTGACTATAATTGTGCATGAGATTTGCACAATCTGATTGAGATTGCCAATGAGGATTGCACAGTACAAGCCAAGGGAATTCGAACTTGGATCAGATCTATTATCAACAGGGATTGCGCAGTGGAGGCAGGCAAACAGTGGAGGAGATTTGAACCTGTGACTTGATTCAAATCTGAGCTAGTTTGTGTGTAGCAGGTGGAGATAGTACTGAGTACTTGTGAGGAGTATTGCACTATGTATTGTTACAAGTTCTCTATCAATATAATATACAGATAGTTGAGGGGTTTTCAGCTGTATGCTTTCCCCAGTACATATTGTGTTGATATGTGTGATTGATGTTTCAATGTGCGCATGCGATTGTTTCTTAATTACACAAATTGATGATCAATGGTAGAGGAGGTTATGTATTATGCATGCATTCTACAAATATTGTATAATCAGGATAATCTCTGTGAATAAGTGTTATATTATTCAAAATTTCTACAGGTCTAACAATGAGAAAATAATGCCTTCCAAAAATTGGAAGTGAAATTGACATCTTGATATGAGATGATCTTCTTGGGGATGCCATGCAGTCAAAATATTTCCTTCATGAAAATCAAAGCTATATCAATAGCCTTTTGGGTGGACTTGACAATTATAAAGTGAGGTTCCTTACTCAAATTGTCCACTACCACCATAATGCCATCATGTTGCTTAGATGTTCTAGGCAATCCTATGATGAAATCCAAAGGTATGACTTCCCACTTCCACTCAGGAATTGGGATTGGTTGTAGCAATCCCACTGGTTTCCTACATTTCACATTGACTTGTTGGCATTCGAGGCACCTAGAAATGTATTCAACAATCTCCTTCTTCATTCTCAGCCAATAATATGATTTCTTTGGATGTTATCATTTTATGATAACTAAGATGACCTGTATAAGGTCTATTATGAAACTCATTCATTATTAGTTTCTTCAAGTCGATTATACAAGGCAGATACCATCCATCTTTGAGTAACAACATACCATCATTAATGAGTCTGTAATTCTTGCTCATTGATCCCTCTAGTTCTCATCGTAAGCATTCCTTTGCATGCTAGAAATGTTCATAATGTATCAATGCCTCTTTGACCCTTTCATTGATTTCAACTTCATAAGTGCTCATGGCTTCCAAGTGAGCCACTTGTAGACTTTTACTAAGTGCATTTGCTGCTATGTTCTCCTTAATATTAATATGCTTGATCTCAAAATCAAACTCACTAATTAGAGCTAGTCATCTAGCTTGTCATGCATTTAGTTTGTGTTTGGTGTGGAGCCTAATTATCTTCTTGATTTAGAGGTCTTAGATGTGTTGGACCCTAGTTCCTAAACGAGGAAAAAATGTCGTTCGTATGATAGCCATTAGGGGGGTCCAGGGGGAGGGGATGGCTACTTTTAATGAGCCCCCCCTAGCAAGGGTTCGAGGGTAGCTCCCCCGATGCTAAAAATAGATGAAAATTTTCCTTGTAAAATATTGTAATTTCATAGTCAATATGGGTTGTTCATTAGGCAGATGATATGACGATAGAGTTATGTTAATTTAGGTTTTTTTCCTTATAAGGCAACCCTAGGTTTATATGAGGAAATGTATTGTGATTGTGTATTATTATTCTGACCAAGAGAGAGAGAGAGGAGGTTGTGTGAGAGTGAAGAGGAAATTACAGTGGATCTATTATAGGTTGTATCTCTTCATTTTGCTGGATAATATAAAAGGAATGATTGACTGTTTCTCCATGGATGTAGCCCAAATTGGGTGAACCATGTATATATGTGTCTCTTGTTTTATGCATTTTTATATTTGTGTTTCCACTATATTTTATGTTTTTAATTGATCCGTTAATTAATTTATAATAGTTTGGGCTGATCAAACAAATTTCTCAACCCTCCATGATCTAACATTAGCACAAACTTTCTCCCAAGCAAGTAGTGCCTCAACATATTTAGTGCGTGCATTATTGCTACAAGGTCCAAGTCATAGTGACATAGTTATTTTCATGCTCATTCATTTTTCTTGATTCACAACATAACACATGTCCTTCTTGCATCAAGACTCCTCCTAGTCCTTCCTTACACACATTTGTGAAAACTAGGAAGTCCTTGTTTGGGTATGTTATCCTCAAAATAGGTGCACATGTGATAAATTTATTGAGTTCAAAACTGGTTGCACACTCTAATGTCCATTGAAATTTGACTCCTTTCTTCTACAAGGTTGTGATTTGATTCATAATCTTTGAAAAATCTCGAATGAACCATTGGTGATATCTGACCAATCCCATGAAGGATAGACTAACCTCCATGACATTTCAGGGAGTGGGACGCTCCATTATGGCCTTAATATTTTTAGGGTCCACAATCACTCCTTCCCTTGAAAATAGATGACCTGAGTATTGAACGTGTGATTGGAAGAAATCACATTTATTAAGCTTGGCATACAACTTGTGCTCCCTTAGAAATTGCAACACTGATCTCAAATGCTCTCCTCTAGTTCTAAAGTAAACCAGGATGTCATCCACAAAAATCAATACAAACCTATCCAAAGATAGGTTGAGGACATTGTTCATTAGGGACATAAATGGGCCTAGGGCACTTGTGAGCCCAAATGGCACCACCACATACTTGTAGTGTCCATATCTTATCATGAACCTTGTAATGTGGATATCTTTATCTTTAATTTGGACCTTATGATAACCAAATTTGAAATATATCTTAGGGGACACTACAACCCCTTTCAACTAATCAAATACATCATCAAATTTGGGAAGTAGGTACTTGTTTTCCATTGTATCTTTATTCAACTGTCGATAATGGATCCATAGATGCAACGTTCCATCCTTCTTCTTTACAAACAATGTTAGGGCTTCCTAAGGAGACAAATTGGGTTTGATATACCCCTTATCCAACATTTATTTCATTTGTAACTTTAGTTCCACCAATTTTGGAGTGCTCATATGATATGGAGATTTTGAAATTGGCACTGCACTGGGAATCAACTCAACGGAGAAGTTATTTCCCTCATGGGTGGAAATGCTAGTATTTCCTCTGGGAAAAAATCGTTGAAATTCTTTAAGGTAGTGTGATATTTGATTCTAGCACATACGTGGCAAGTCTCTTCCAACCACACTTCTTTACTTACAACACTAAGGTATGTCTGATAAAGATAATCTTCCTCACTCCTTGAAGTATTCTTTCTTTGCCTTCATTGCTAAGGCATTCTAGTGACTTGTTATAGCAATCCACCTTAGTTTAGTGGGTTTCCAACAAATCCATTCCTATTAGCACATCATATGAACTTAGCAGCAACAAATTGAGGGTTGTTGTTGTGGGCTTGTGACTCAGCTCTAGGTGGCATGATTCCACCTATTCTGCCACTTTCCTTTTGCCTCCTATGGCTAGCTAGAATAGCCACAACTTTTTATGGGATCTTCTTTGCAAATTACACATAATTTCTACTCTTAGAGTCACATAACTAAAATTTGAAGCTATATTGATTAAAACTGAAACAGGTCGGTTGGAGACCATACCTTCCATTTCGATCACCCTTGATGATCTACTTTCTTGCTGTCCAATGCTACATAAATACGCTATGAACTACATCGTTCACCATCACTACCTCTTGGAAAACATACAACCTCATGTTGCTTTTCTTTTGGTGAGGAAAATCCTTCCACAGGTGGTTCTCCCCACGTCTCCAACAATGGAACAATCCTTTCTTAGGCTACTCGACCACTTCTCTTGTTGTTTTAAGAGTCCAATCTCTATTTAAAATAGGGAAGATTCATTGGAAGTTACCCATGACAGGAGTCGTGAACTTGATATCCTTCCCCATTTGCCTATGCCCATAAGGTTTTGGCCCTTTTCTTTTGCAACTAGTTCTATCCTTTTTCTTCCAATCTAATCAAAATTCATCCCTTTGTTTAAACTAATCATAAAAATACTAATCCTTTCAGATGGTACCCTCTAGTGTCCTTGGTTCATCAAACTCAATCTTATCTTGGTAGGATTGTGGTAACCCACTAAGGTATCTCTGGATCTTCACCTTCTCATCCTTGATATATGGCATGTACCTAAATAAATTCAAAAATATGTTGGTATAAGTGTCGAAGGTAAGTTGTCCTAATTTATGTTCATGAAACTCCTTAATTTTTCTATCATAGTACCTCTAAGGTAGGTATTTCTCACGAAAATATTTGTTGAATTTCTTCCATGATAGGTCCTTTTCTCTAATTCCCTTGACATTTCTCAAGTCTTCCCACAATATGTCAGCCTTACCTCTGAGACTAAAAATGGCTACTCTAGCCTTCATACTTTCAAAGTAGTCATGGAACCTAAATTATTTCTTCAATCCAAACAATTATGACTCTACTTCTTTAGCCTTCTTAATTTCTCCATCAAAGGTAGGTGGCTTTACCTTCTTAAACTCTTTCAACATTAAGCTCTTCTCACTTATCCCTTGCTGGTGGTATCTTCTAGTTGCAACATTAGACAACTAGTCATGGCTTCCAACTCTCTTTCTGGAGTGATGAGTGGGGTCTCTCCCCTCACTAGGTATTCCCTTTCTTTCCTATTCCTTTTTCTTGAATTTTTGCCTTCTACTTTATTGGTCTCGAATCCTTGCTTCTAGATCTCAGATGGGCTTTGCTTGGATTTGTGCCTGCCTAGATAGTTGGCACCAAGATCATGTTGATTTTGTCTTTGCATATCTTATAAGCTCTACAGAATCATTAAATTCACCTCTACTTTCCTTTCTTTTTCTCTTACAATCCTTTCATTATTTTCCTTGCAACTTCTTAATTCAGGTCTCAAGCTCTTGGGGGTATCCATCCAATCAAGGGAATTTTTCTCTTACCTCTTTCCAACTTAATCTTCTTCCTGATCATGATGGGTTCTATCCATGTTTTACTATACCATTATACTACTCATATCTTTATTTCATGTTGGAATTTGTGTCTTCCTATCTCTGTGATGTCATACACACACATTTGTTTGTTAAATTTGGAATGAATATAATAATTAGTCACCTTGGTCCATTAACAATAAGCATGTTGATCTGAAGTTGTTCACAAAATCAAAACCCATGTTAGTTATACATGCTAGATAAAAATAAATATCAATATTCTATCAAGGTTAGAAACCACAAATCAACACATACAATAATTAAATTGGTGTATTAATTTTTTTTGTTTATGTGTGAGCCTCTTAAGATCCAGTGTTGGACCTTCACTTTGATGCCACTCTGTAAATACCTCCTCCTTTCCACCCCCTTAAGGATTCTCAGTGAGAAAGGTGTTACATGTTTGACCCGATCCATATGGTTTGTTATGGAGATGGGGTTAGCAAAAACTTCATTTTTGCAAGTCCGTAGGCATTACTTCTGACACTACCATGATGACTAGCTCACCTAGAGCTTTCCAATGATATAGTATTTACCTCAATATTTGTTCCAAATCAAAAGTTATGTGTGTTAGAATTTTTAGCCTATTAATAGAGGCCATGTCATCATAAGGACACCATGTGTCACGAACATGGCCTAAGAGACTACACTTCCATCCATTGTACCATGTGTTTGAGGTGGAGCCCAATTTCCTAGGTCATCTTGGTGTCTCATCCTTGGGTTTTCCCCCTTGCCTCCCTTGGTAACTACCTCAATTAAAAGTGCCAAGGTCTGAGGTTCAAGATCTGAATCTACACTTCACCCCATTGTATTGTGTACTTGAGGTGGAGCCTACTAGCCCACATCATCTCGGGGTCTCGACATTGAGGGTTTTCTCCTTACACACAAACACTTATGGGCTAATGGCCAAGGTCTGATATTGGCCATCAGAATTGGGTCTTTCTAATGGCCCAATGGCATAGTTCTAGAAATTAGGGTTTCACCCATATCCCTCTCTCTTCCTTTGCATGTATGTTATATTTTCGCTAGGCCTCAACCAAAATAGCTGGTAACTCGAACCCTCAAATGGTGGTTTCAAATTTGGGGAATAGGTGGTCCTAAATTAATCTCATCCGTTGATTAGAGATGGGTGGTTTAGAACTAAGACCAACCACACCCCCTGCCTCCATGAGCTCGTTAAACATCAACCACGACAAGGAACCCTCGATTGATCTTGACTGTTGATCTCTAGGATTCTCTCCACTTAGTTCCTTTGAAAATCCTAGTGACTCTGTGATTTGCAAGATCGATAGGGTCCACCCCCAAGCCATGCCATCCCAAGCCATGTCACCCAAGCCATGTCATCCAAGCCATGTTACCCAAGCCACATCACCCATGCCCCCTCACCTAAGACACATCATCTCAACTTTAGGATCTTGACCTTCCCTCTACTCCAACCTCAAGTGGAAAATGTTAAGGTCTGAAGTCTAAGATATGAGAGTAGGGTCCACCCTAACCCACATCACCTCGACCATGCCACCCTTAGCCACGACATACTGGCTTTTCAGCATCAGAATTTCCTCACCTCGCTTTTGTTCCAATCTTAATGGAAAACCTTAAGGTTCGAGGTTTGATGGGGCCCAGGAGTCAAGGTTTCATTAGGACGAGGTTCCGACTCAGCTCCTCAGTGTCAGGATTCTCCCATACACTTATATGTCTATGTACATGCATATCACTTTTCTTTTACATTCCCAATGATCAAATAAACATCAAACTTTTAACATTCTACATAACAAGGGGGTGTCTACCTGAATCTCATTTCTCTGTGTATTAACCAACATAAGGGCTTGAGGTCACAAAACCTTAAATTTCATGAATATATATACAAAGGGGTGAACCCCCTCACTGCCACATTTTTTGTGTGACATGGAAAAAAAGACCTAAGGTCTTGAAAACCTAAAGCTCTGCATGATCACCAATGATAGGCAATAGGTGCCCATTCTTCAAATTATATAAGTTTCTGAGGCAAGAAGGGGGGAAAGCCCCAACACTCAAATTCACAGTTTTTCAATAGAACCACACCAGGAGATTCATTATCAGTCAATCCAATTCTTCTAACTCTTGTAGGCTGACTAAGCTCATTTAGATAACCATGAACATTAATTAACAAAGAACATATAGATTTGCATAACTGTAAGAGAAGAATTATAATCCATCTACTTGTAGCAACTTCAACCACCCTCCAAAATTTTGCCTTCGCTACATTTTTTAGCCTCCCTCCTCGAAATCTTAGCAACCATCTTGCACTACTCAGGTACTTGTCTTTCATTTGATTTTATCTTTCGCTTAACAACTTGTGTTCACTTACTCGCTCTGTCGATTAACGCATGCTTTACCAACACTTGGTTCACAACCAGTCTTTGTGTTGTTTGGGAAAATGTGCATTCCCGGGGTAGTCTATCATGCCCTCATGAATTACACAGAGTAACCCAGAAGATGTCGTGCACCCAGAAATTTTGCAGAACAGGCCAATCAACCTTGTTCTGGAAAATTGTGCATAGCAAGTTAGCCAGCCTTGCTCTGGAATATTGCATAGAGTAGTCTGTCAGCACTGCTCCCTAGAAATGCGCAAAGCAATCATACTGCCTTGCTTAGGAAAATTGCGTAGAGAATGCCAGCCAGCCTTAGCCACTCAGACCAGAAACAACGCAAAATCTTTCCCTCACTTGTTGTCTGTTAGATGTGTTGGTAGGTTGTTATTATAGACATATTTGGGCACATCAACTCCAAACTTATATGTCGATGTATTAGGGCTCATCAACCCCAAAAAGAGTTGTTTCATACCCTAAAGAAACTTAGTCATCTGAATACATCATTCCCCAAAAGTTACATCTAAGAAGTCATTCAGAAAGTGCCTAAACTGAACCATACTGACTGCTACACTGGCAAAGTGTGATGCATACTGACTGCTACACTGTCAAAGTGCGATGCATACTGTTTAGGCCTTCTATAGGGTATGATGGGCGAAGATGGAAAAATTTCTGAGACAGTTTTTTAGTTGGTTGCTTATGGAATCTTCTAGAAACTTCTCCTGTGCCACTTGCCTCTCTGAATTCGCCCAAGGATGACCAAGGGAATTAGGAAACCATCTCCAATTCCCATTTCTTGTGGAACCAATTGTAACAAGTGGAATGACACTAATCAATCCCCATAGATGACTCACCCTCTTACAAACATCTATAAAAGGATATCCCATCCAAGAGATCAGAAGGATGAATTGTGGTGGATTGCAAGTAAGTGTTGCTAGTTTTGGTATTGAGGAGAGAGCATTGTATTCTTGTTAGTGTGTTCTTGCTAATTCATGAGGTGAAGGACTGATGCTGGGAGGATGGTGCTAGATCAGACAACTGGGTTGTAATTCTCCTTATTATTAATAAAGTTCTTCAGGATTTTTCCCAATTGATTGTATAATTGTGAATGCTTTCATTTGCTCATTAGATATCTGATTCTATAATGTTTATGCTGTAATAGATCACGATGCTTTGATAGTTCTTTGTTGCTGTACTTGTGCAGGTACTCTCCAAGTGTGTTAAGTATGGGGAGGAGTTACGAGATCTGCCAAAGGAGAGAGAGATTAGGCAAGGGATCAAGCAAAAGTTCCAGGTTGGTTTTCTACTATATTTCTCTTATTTGTTGCACATAGGAAAGATCATTGAATTGCTTTAAACTGTTGTTTCTAGGGTAGCTGCCAAACCTAGAGGGTTAGTCATTCAACAAGACACTAATTTTCCCAGAAAAAAATTGGCGATTCCGCTGGGGAAACCAGATGTTTGTTTGTTGTTATTGTTTGTTTTATGTTCAATTTTATAAACTATAGACAGAGTTTGAAGCCAACCAGGAAGCTTTCGAACTGCTTGCTCTGCAATTGCATAGTAGATAAATGTTGCTTCAGTCAATCTCTGGTTTAGTTGATGAATTAAACATTTGACTTACAAACACATCTATATGCCCTTTTGGTAGCTCAGTAACCTCTTAGGACATTCCATCATACTTTTCTTATCATTGTTCATCAGAAATCGCTCCTTGGACCATCGCATTGTCTTTCACTATGACTCAGTATGCATCCCACTTCCCGAAAGAGTAAAGTGAGATGCATACTGTTGTCTCCAAAGGCTAGGTGTGATGATCATACTGTTGTCTCCAAAGGCCAAGTGTGATGATTGACTGAACTCAATTTCCCATCTAGGAGTTGAGGGTTTTTTGACTAGTTTCTAGACTTGTTTGGTTGCTTGCTGAATTTGAACAATACCTCATCACTGAAGCCAACTTACATCACTTAGATCAACCTCAATTTAGATTAGGATTAGTAAATGTTTTGTGTATTTGTTTCTCATTTACAATCCATTGTCAGAAAGTGGTGTTAATCGATTTTTCGTTTTGATAGAAAAATGTCGTGAAATCGTCCTTTTTTGTCGAAAAGTGAAGTGTCGTAAATTATTCCTTCTTTTGATAATCGATTAAAATATTTTTGATGCATTTGATTTGATTTGTTTACATTCAAAGTGTCGAAAGCATATTTCTTCAATCTTGAAAGTTTTGTTTTGAGTCTTCCTTTCTCTCCTTGAAGAAAAATTGTCGAAAATAGTCATTTTGAGTGAAATATTTTGAGTCATTGTTGCATTTAGTTTTCCTTTTTGAATAATTCACATTAAGGAGAACTGAAAACAAATACATGCATTTGCATTTTAGCTTATTTTGGTTTGTGAATGCTTGATAGGAATAGCTAGAGAAATTGCATTAGGTGTGCTCTTTGCTCTTTGCCAAAGCTCTGATTGCTCTATCCTTTAGTAGCTAAGGTTTTCATTGTTCAAAATAAATCAAAAGTTTGTTTATCATGATAGTTGCATTTTAGGAATTGCGAACATACATCACGTGGTGAACCTTCAAAGGCAAACTTTTAAGAAAGATTAACTTAAAATGAACCTCAATGAACTTAACAATTCTTTGGAATCTAACGCAACACATTTAGAGGTCTAGGCTATAGACATGTTCCAACGTCATTAAACCTAGTGGCTATCATTTTCATTGAAGGTTGGGTGATTCATCCTCTTTGATACGACAAGTGCTAGCACAGACTTGTGCTCCTCGTACCTCCGCGTATATATTGGGAGACCACAATAGGCTTAAATCCTTTATCCATAGGAAACTGAGTATGTCGCCTTATTGATCTCAATGCACTGAACACATCATTCGGGAAGATTGACAGTCGTACATAAGTCCTTGGTAATTTTTCTTTAATTTATCACCAAGGTGTATATTGCAGTTTTGTGATCGGTCTGGTAAACCTTTTTGTCTAGATTCTCCAGAGTAGTCACTTTCGTTCCTTTTCAACTCTCTAAAAGAAAAGGTCCATCTGAGCACTTCTCCTTTCAAGCTCATTAAAAATCGAAGGCAACTAGAGTCATCTTTAGCTTTTTTTCGACTCTTTAAAACTGAAAAAAGCAAAGTTGTGTCCAAGTGTCGTTAAAAATAATTGATCATGAATAACATCCCTATTCCTTAGTTGATCTTAGGTTGAAAAATATGGCAACAAATCTGGAATCCACCGATCAAGAAATTCCTTTTGATGGGAATCCTAGTCCTTTCCTTTCTTTCAGAAATATTGGTGCTCCTTATATGGCTACATTGTCCCTTTCAAGATTTACCATTGGCTTGCCAATATGGTTTTTTTCAACCTCCTTGGTTCAAAATGTCATGATTTCTCCACAATTGAGTACACTTCCAATTGGACAAAATCAACCTCCAGTTGATCCTTTAGTTGACCCTTTTCCTTCTTCCTCGTTTGTTTCCTCCTCCACTTCTTCCTCTTCGCTTGGTGAAAGTGTTGGTACTACTAACTAGGTGGCTAAGAAGAAGAAGAAAGGGAAGAAGAAGAAGAAGCAGCAAATTCAGCAAACCGCTCGTCAAGCCTCACAAAGCTCTATATCCATGCAAACTTTGTGCGGGAAACCATCTTCTTCGAAGTTGTCCTGATATTCCTCAGATCTTAGAAGAATGGTCTTCCCGTTCACATCATCCTGTGTCATCAACTTCTAGAGATCATGTTGGTGACACACCATTAACCAGTGATAGTAAAGTTCATGGAAAGAAGGGAAAAGTCAAGTTTCCCTGTAGGTTATGTGAAGGGAATCACCCCATTCACCTTTTTCCCTATCTGGATGAAGCCAAGAAAGTATTGGATAACCATCCTGCTTCACCGCAGCGACTTCCATCTGGTTACAGGAAACTATCCCTTAATCCTTCACTAGTTGATGAACCGATTGACCAAAATCAACCGTCTATCGAACCCACTCTCTCTAAAAGTGAATCCTATGAGTTTATACCCGACCAAAATCAACAGGTCGAGGTAGCAGTTGACCCGATTTCACCTTTGGTAAATCGTACCTTTTCAGAAGAGAATGAACACCATACCACTCAGGTTCTTTTTGTTTCTTCAAATTCAAATGAGCTTGGGGGCAATCCACCTGTTCCATTAAGACAATAGGAAAATCCTCCAGTTCTCGTAACTCAAGGGGTTAATTCTCCCATTTCCACGACATCCCCTCCAAGTAGTCTAGTCACTTCCTTTGATTGGAATCGACTGGCAGGATTCTGCCTTCCTTCTTATGTGCCTTTCCAGATCATAGTACAAGTTTGTAAAATGATTGTATCTGGCACTATTATAGATGAAGGTGCATCAGTGAGTATCCTTTCCTCAACTACTTGGCAAGCACTTGGTTCGCCACCGCTTGTGCCTATTACACAGAATCTGTTGGGCTTTAACAGAGGAACCAGTCGACCGTTAGGGATCCTTCCTAAGTTACCTATTACTTTGGGAGGGAAAACCATTTATATGAATGTGATGGTAGTCCCAGGCCCTTTAGATTACAATTTACTTCTTGGGTGTGACTATGTTTATAACATGGGAGCTATTGTTTCAACACTCTTTCGAGTTATTTGTTTCCCGCATGAAGGCAAAATTGTCACCGTTGACCAACTTTCATTTCCCGGTCCAAATATAGCTCCTAGTCAACCATCATCCCTAAATGGTCCATTTATACCAATGGCATCATCCCCGCCACGGGTTAATTCTGTGGCAACCTGTTTCATACCTACATCAACTGACGATCAATTCAGTGATGTTGTTCATCATGTACCGGGGGCATTGGAATCAGGTCTCCGAGGATAGTTCTTTTACTGTGTCAACCTCATTAAAAAATGAAACAGGTCTCCAAGGATAGTTCTTTTACTGTGTCAACCTCGTTAAAAAATGAAACAGGTCTCCGAGGATAGTTCATTGTCTTGTGTCAACCTCGTTAAAAAATGAAACCAAGGGTATGAGGATAGTTCGTTGTCTTGTGTCAACCTTGTTAAAAATGAAACAAGGAAATTGAGTAGACTTCCTTGTCTTGTGTCAAGCTCATTAAAAAAAAATGAAACAAGGTCCCAAGATCCAGGTCGAGTCTTTGAGTAGATTTCGTAAAATCCGAGTCGAGTCTTTCACTTGATCTCGTAAAAGAACCTTCATTCCACTCACCTGATAGCCATGAGTATTCTACTTAGGTGAATGTAATGAAGCTTGGGGGCATGCACCTAGTGGTAAAGTTAAATTTCCCTATAGGTTATGTGAAGGGAATCACCCCATTCACCTTTGTTTATCTGGACGAAGCCAATTAGGTGTTGTATAACCGTCTTGCTTCACCGTAGTGACTTCCATCTAGTTACAAGAGACTCTCCCTTTCATCATGCTGGGGGGCATGCAAACCATTTTCAAGCATAGTTTTTTCATTTCGAGCTTGTGTAAAAATGAAACTGAATCCGAGCATAGTTTTTTCATTTCGAGCTTGTGTAAAAATGAAACTGAATCTAAGCATAGTTTTTTGTTTCAAGCTTGTGTAAAAATGAAACTGAATCCAAGCATAGTTCCCTATGGTTCAAGCTTGTCTAAAAATGAACCCATTTTCAATTTTTAACCCTTGTGATTGCCATTCTATCAGCCTCTATTATCATATGAGCCTTGGTTGTTTTGTTCCATCACCACCATCTCTTTGACCAATTATACGCTTTCACTTGGTTGTTTTACCCTTTTATGAGGAACAATTGCAATGAGTGGTATTATTAGCCAGCCTCTTCACATAAATCAACATGTTTTGAGAAGTTCCAGCATCACTGGAAATAGTTGCTACCTTAGACATCACTCGTTCCTCAAAATAGAGTCCTCTTTAAAATTCTTTTCAGATTCTCTAAATAAGAAAATATTGTCGAGTGCTTGTCCATTCCAGCTCGTTAAAGTATTGGAAATGACATCCCTCCTACATTATTTTATTCTTTTTCAGACCTGAGGGATTACTTTACGAAAAAGAACTTATGGAGTTTTCTTTTCGTCCCTTTTTCAAACTCTCTAAACATGAAAAGGACTGCGTTATCCTTGTCGTTAAACTCGTTAAAATAATAGCGACAAACTTGTCTAACTAGATGAGAACGAGTTTCACTGTTGCTAGACTTGTTAAAACTTCAAATAGCAATGGGTTTGCCTGAAGGGCGAATTATAGAACAAGCATATGTTCTCCTCCTCAAGCTTGACAAAAATAAAGAGGTATTGGTCAGCAATGACTGGGGAAAAAGGGGAAAAATCTTGAAGAGTTTATGGTAGCAAGTCACTCTTAAACATGACACTTTCACTTCATCTCCATGATTGAGTTGGGTTGGGTTATTCCGTTCACCGGTCATCATACCATTGGTATTTCATACCTTCCATCTTTTGGGGTTAACGCTACTAATTCATCTTAGTGTCGCCGACATGTTCAAGAGAAGTCATCCAGTTGAGAAGACATCCAGTTAAATGTCCCATACATTATAATACCTCCAACCTTCATATTTACATGACTGCTATTCCTGAACCTTGTGTCGTTAGTTCATTTTAGCCTCCAGAAATCATTTTCTTCATTTCGTGTCATAGATGTGGGATACATCAAGGCCCTCCTACGATGAGTCACTTCTTGTCGACATCAGCTCATTATCTAAGAAGTTGACTTAGAAATACCCTTTCAGCGCTTTGAAGCTTGTTTACATCAATAGCAAGTCTCTCACTTCCGGCGACAGGTTGACATCAATGGCCTTCGACCAAAAGATTTTGCATGGTGTTCGACATCGGATCATGTATTCACACCACATGAATTGTACTATAGTACCTTGAGGATCATTATCATTATTGGTGATTCCTCTCGCGTCTGTTAACAACTCACGCCATTGGTTGGTAATCAGGCTATGTCTTTCCATGTTCGACTTCAAAACATCTTTTCACATGGTTTGACTTGTACATCGAGCAAAGATTGAACGAGTTTGAAGACCTCGGATCTAGTTTCATCCATTCGGGTTGTGATATATTCCAGGATACAAAAACATCAAATATACAAAGGCTCTACACAGATGGTCATCCTAATCATGGATTGCGACTTTGTATCTGTAGAATCACGAGTCTGTATCTGCAGACGACTATCTGATATATGTACATGAAATGAAAATTTAAAAAGTTGAGCATGGGAATGCCTCCCTCAGCTAGATCATGAAAATTCATATTATGATGATGTATTGTATTGTAACTTATGCAGGTCACCTTCCAGTTCGAAACTTTAGATCCTCATGATAAAGCATTTCACCTGCAATAAATATTTATGACCTCATGCTTTAGGGGGCAACTGTTATAGACATATTTGGGCACATCAACCCCAAACTTATATGTTGGTGTATTAGGGCACATCAACCCCAAAAAGAGTTGTTTCATACCCTAAATAAACTTAGTCATCTGAATACATCATTCCCCAAAAGTTCCATCTCAGAAATCATCTAGAAAGTGCCTAAACTGAACCATACTGATTGCTACCCTGGCAAAGTGCGATGCATACTAACTGCTACACTTTCAAAGTGTGATGCATATTGTTTAGGACTTCTATAGGGTGTGATGGGTGAGGATGGACAAATTTCCAGGATAGTTTGTTAGTTGGTTGCTCATGGAATCTTCTAGAAGCTTCTCCTGTGCCCCTTGCCTCTCTGAATTTGCCCAAGGATGACCAAGGGAATTAGGAAACCATCTCCAATTCCCCTCTCTTGTGGAACCAATTGTATCGAGTGGAATGAAACTAATCAATCCCCATAGATGACTCATCCTCTTGCAAACATCTATAAAAGGATCTCCCATCCAAGAGACCAGAAGGTTGAATTATGGTGGATTGCAAGTAAGTGCTGCTAGTTTTGGTATTGAGGAGAGAGCATTGTATTCTTGTTAGTGTGTTCTTGCTAATTCATGAGGTGAAGAAGGATTGATGCTGGGGGGATGGCGCTAGATCAGACAACTGGGTTGTAATTCTCCTTATTATTAATAAAGTTCTTCAGGATTTTTCCCAATTGATTATATAATTGTGAATGCTTTCATTTGATCATTATATATCTGATTCTATAATGTTTATGCTGTAATAGATCACGATGCTTTGACAGTTCTTTGTTGCTGTACTTGTGCAGGTACTCTCCAAGCATGTTAAGTATGGGGAGGAGTTACGGGATCTACCAAAGGAGAGAGAGATCAGGCAAGGGATCAAGCAAAAGTTCCAGGTTGGTTTTCTACTATCTTTCTCTTATTTGTTGCACATAGGAAAGATCATTGAATTGCTTTAAATTGTTGTTTCTAGGGTAGCTACCAAACCTAGAGGGTTAGTCGTTCAACAAGACACTAATTTTCCCATAAATAGTTGCCCGGTTCCCTCCAGAACAACATAATTCTTTCTTTCATGCATGGCAACTTTTCCCAAAAAAGCAAAAAAGCATCCATAGATTTTAGGGATCTATTTTTAGCACTGGGAGTTACATGCAAAGTCAATTTTAGAAACTTCCTGCCAGTGTCACTTTTTCCTAGATTTGTGGCATGCGCGTCATAAACCCTAAATCTAACAAACCTATTTAATTGACGCCTCAGAGCTCATTCTTCACATTCGATCTTGGAGCTCTGGGATTCTCGAGGCATCTAGGAACCATCGACATAGTTGGCACACATTTTCTAGGTAAGTTATTCTTTTCATGTCTTTTGCTGCTTTTTCTGTCGCTTTTGATTTCTTGGCTTGTGTAAGTGTCATTTTCCTTGTTTTATTAAATGATTGTTGGCATTTCAATGTGTTTTAACTTTTAGAAGTGTCATTTCGAGTTTTACATAACATTTCCTTAATGTCGCCTGCATAACCCTGTCTCTGCAATGATAGTCGCCGTTGCAGCCACTCTCTTCATGAGCTTCATTGTTTTCCCATTTGACTGATTTCTACACTTGCTTGGATTGCATGCATGTCTGTTCACTCATATCTAGACCATATTTGCACACCCATTCAGTTCGTCTCATTTTCAAGTTTCCCTTGGGTAGATCTAGGCTACCTTGGCCTAGATATCACTTCTCCCGACATGCATTGTGCATTCCCGAAAGTCAAGGTTCTAACTTGCCTCTGGGAATTGCACAGAGGCTACCTCACACTACCTCCTAGTTGTTCTCTGTGTAATCCTGGGAGATAGTGCCCAGTCCTACCCGCTGGGAATGCGCAATGTGTAGTTCTAGCCAGCAACCTGTTACACAATATTTTGTCACACCTCTTGCACTTCCCTGTGTCATACCCTGGAGTGCCTAAAACTTAACAATTATGAAGTGTACCCATCCTGATATGTAGTCCAGATCCTCCTTGAAGAACTAATGAAAATTTTCCTAGAGATTTTCTTGAGAAAAATGAGCTCAAAACCCTAATTTCTAGGTTAGTGCGACGTGACACTACCCTCTTATGCTGATGGCAGGTTGCACCATATGAGCCTCGTGCTGCTAGTGTGGATTTTTCCTAGATACTCACGTTGATCCATAAAAGGAAATTTTTCCCAAAGTGGAGGAGAATCTTCGTGATCTAGAGGGTTCTAGAACCATGATTTGGATGATGTTTGTTGTGGATGTGGTCAAATTCTCCCAATATTACCCTTTGATCTTATCCTTATGAGCTTCCTCCTTGAGATGACGGTCTTCCCCTATCTTTAGTGAGATCCTAACTCCCTTTCTCTACCTATAAATTCATCCTCCTCAATTCCCAAATGGTTGGTCTCTGATTAGTTGCACCCTTATGCCGAGATAATGCTTACATGATATTCACTTTGGCTTGGAGAAGAAGTGCTTGGAGAACTTGAGCTTGGACTTGGAAATTCACTCAAGGAGGGCTACTAACATCAAGGCCTACGTTGTATGCTTCCCCTTTTGTTTGTTGATATATACAACTATTGGTTCACTTTCCATAAATGCTTGTGTCAATGCTTCATTTATCTTAATTCTCCTTGATTTTTTAAGTGGATTACATTCGATTATGCTTGTTTCACTTTGATGCTTTGTTGTATCTTTGGCCTCTTATGCAGGTATTCAAATGTTGTGAGTAGTAAGGATTGAGCCTTAGGAGCAAGCGATCAAGATCTTCAACAAAGGAGTGTATTATAACATCAGAACGAGGTAGGTCTCCTTCCTCTTCTCTCATTTCGATTGTAATTTAGGAAAGTGTCTTGATTGCCTTGTTTGTTGCTAGACACACTCATTGGGCTAGAGGGATCATCTCTGTCTGTAAAGAGGATTTACCTAGACTACAAAATGATGACTCCACTGGGAAATCTATAACCTTTCCATCACTTTCTTTGATCTGATCCTCTGATTAGTTTGACCAACCGTCGATTTCTCATCTTGTGTGCATCAATGTAGGTTTATGCAGCCACTGGTTTTTGCTTGAGAGTGTTGAGTATGGTTTGATTTTTGAAATTTTTTGTTTTTTCCTTATTTTCCTCACCCAACACATTTTCTGGTATTATAGAAGCATTGCCATGCTGATTTTGAATTAATAGTCGTGTTGCTTTGTCTTTTAGTGCTACTTTTCCTTCCATAGTTGTGTTGATCCCATAGGCTAGAAGAAAATTAGGGTTTCTTCTCATTCCCAGTATGTCTCAACCTATGTGAGTGTTTTTCCAGTGTGATCTCATTGTGTTTGCCTTGATTTTTGTCCTTTAATGTTTACAATTGTCTCTTTGCTTCTGTTGGTGTGTGATTGAAGCTAGGTTGTCTTCTAGGGTTTCTAGGTCTAGGTCACCCTTCACTCATCACTTGGCTCGTCTTTGTGAGATCGATTGTCTCCATTTAGGAGTTTGATTGTGATCAGAATACCATTTGCAAGTTGCTTTTGGTTCATATTTGTGAAGTTGTTTTCATTAGTATTGGATCATTTTTGTATGAAAATTGCTTTTGCTCCATTGTCAAATGTAGATTAAAACTGTTTGCTTTGGTGAAAATGAAAGTGTATGCTTGTTTTCATTTCATTGTTACGAAAAGAAAAGTGAAAGGATCTCTTCATTAAGTATTTTTGAAACGATTGTTATTGGAAACCAAAGTGAATGAAATTTTCATTTTAGTTGTTTTGACATCCATTTTTTCCTTTGCTTATGCATTAGTTTTCATTTTGAATCAAAGTGAAAGAAAAAGAACAAAAATATTAGTGCATCTTAGTGAAAGAAAGTGATTTTGTTTCTCATAAGATTGCATTTTTGGTATTGCATTTGTTAGTGAAAGTGAAAGAGCAGTTTTCATTTTTACATCTTGCATTGGAAAAGTTAGGAATATATGTTTTGGTGCATTTTGATTGATTGATGCATTGTTTGGTTGTCTCTCTTCCCTCATTAGTTTAGCCTTCATCGAATGAACATATTTCATTTTTCTCATTTAGTTGCATTATAGGAATTTAGGTGACATCTTTGAGCCATAAAATTGAAACCTAATCCAAGATAAACTTAAAATTTACCTCAATTAACATAAGGAGAATTTGTAACCTAACACAAATATCTAGAGGTCTAGGCTAGAGATGTGTTCCAACATCTATAAACCTAGAAGTTGTCATTAACTGCCTGTATTGTATCTCGAGGGTGAAATCTTATTCCAGTACAAAAGTATATTAGAGGCTCTCCATTACTCTAGGGTATATCGGAGGCACTCTAGTATGGTAAGTATATCAAAATGCTCTCACCAAACGGTTATGCATTAGACAATGCTAACACGGACTTGTGCTCCCCGTACTGTCGAGTATATATTTGAAGACCCCACTAGGTTGCCATCTTTTAGCCACAAGTAACCGAGTCTCCTGCCTTGTAAATGTGATACATTGAACACAACATTCAGGGAGATTGGCTGACGTATGTTAAGTCCTTGGTTTCGGCTAAGGTGTATATTGTGGTTCACATATACTTGGTAAACCCTCTTGCCTAGATTACACCTCTTTTATTTTGTTTTGTTAATTTCTAGAATCAATTAATTGACCGTGGAAAAACATCCTCCCTATGGATATACTCCTTAGTAGATCTTAGGTTGATACCAATGGCAACATTTCTCGAGTCTACCAACCAAGGAAACCCCCCTAAAGGGAATCCTAGTCCTTTTCCTTATTTTGGAATTGTTGGTGCTCCCTATATGGCAACGTTGTCCCTTCCTAGATTGACCATTGGTCTGCCAATTTGGTTATTTTCGACCTCGGTGGTTCCGAGTGTCCAAACTGCTTTTCAATCGACATCTCCTCCACCTGAACAACATCAACCTAAAATTGATCCTAAAGTTGATCGCTCACCTTCTTCAAATATTTCTTCACCTTGTTCTTCCTCTTTGCTTGGTGAAAGTCTAGATTCTAGTAACCAGGAAGCTAAAAAGAATAAGAAGAGGATTAAGAAGAAGAAGAAAAATAAGTAAGGGGGAAACAAAGCAGCCATTGCTACGGATGCAATTGATGTAGAAATATATTCCAACCAGCCCTAGAAAGTAAAATTTCGTTGCATGTTATGTAAGGGTGGCCACCTTCTTCAGAATTGTCCTGATATTCCTAAGGTCTTAGAAGTGTGGTCGATAGGTTTACATCAATCGTTGTCATTAGCCTCTGGAGATCGTGATAGTGATACAACTTCAACTAGTGACAAATGTAAATCCCATGGGAAAAAGGGAAAAGCCAAATTTCCATGTAAGTTATGTGAAGGTAATCATCACATTCACCTTTGTCCTCTTATGGATGAAGCTTCCAAAGAGTTGGAAAACCTTATAGCTTCTCAACCTCGTCCTCCGGCTGGGTATTGAAATCTTTTCCCTGATCCTTCACTAGTTGATCCAGTGATTATCAAAAGTCATCTTTGGTTAATTTGATCTAGGTTCGAGTGTGAAGAAGGATCCTTCCAAGACCTTTTACTTTCGTGATGTGTTAAAATTGCATTTTAAAAGAGAATTAACAAATAGAGCTGCAGACTGTAAAGAAGATGAACATAACAATCATCAGCACATGAAAACAAAAGCCGTTGATAACAGAGTTTGTCCGAGAGGGACTACGTCTCCGGGCCCCGATGTCAAGATGGTGTAGGTCACTGCATTATGTGTTGTCAATAAAGATGATGCACACAGAGATGATGTCTCGATCATACAAGGGAGAATTCCCTCACGCAGGAGTGGTTCTAAGAGATGTTCCACAACTAGAAGTCTCAATCAAAAGACTCCTATCAGTATGACACAAAAACAAGCATGGTGCGCATCCCGCCAACATGGCACAAAAGGGATGTCAAAGCAAAACACATGCATGACGACAACAAGAGTATCCCAACAACATACAACAAGGGATCTTAGAGCATAACATGAAGATTTATGACAGAAAGTACATCACATAGAAAGATTCTGCATCAAATCAAGCATGGAATCATGAAAACATGTAGTAAACAAGATCCTACATCAACATCAATCATGGATCTGTACAGCATAATGCAGAAAGAAGAAGTACATGAACACATCATATACCTCACAACCAAGGGAAATATGAAGAAGTGGATGTCTCACTGTTGAAGCTGCTCGGACCATTGCTCTCAAGGCATCGATCTCATGAAGATGGCTGCTTGCACATGAATGTGGACATCTGCACTGGCACTTGGAAAAGTGACGAGAAGAAAAAACGAGAGAATAAGAAATTTGAAGCCATCATCAACTTTGTGGTGTAGAGTAGTGCTGAATTGATTGTCCAAAATCTGAATTCTGAAAAGTTGAGAATTATGGGCTCAAGGAATCTCCTAGATTCCCCCGAGATTCCTCAAAGATTCTGTTCCATGGATGGACTGTAAATCTACAACTTAGATGGTGAATCTGGTATTGCCATTGAAATCCTTGTGGAAAACCATGAAAAAACAAGTATAAACTTGACTATATTATGAAATGTCAAAATTTTACCTCCTTGGGAACATTTCATGGCTCATGGTTCCGCTCCCTGTTTTTGGTGAAATCATGGTTCCACGTGCATTCTGGAACTAGATGGAAAATGCAGACCTTTGATGAATAAACGAACAACACCATTGCGTTCATGGCGATGAGAGGTGTAAAAACCATATAAAACTTGTCAAATTCTGACAAAGTGAAAATTTTTCCCTCTTGCAAAATTCATGGTTCCTACATTAAAATATTAATTAATCTGCTGCCTTGAAATTTGTGCCTGCATTCTGCCTCAAAATTCGTGCCTGCAGTCTCTCTCATCCTCGAACTATGTGCATAGAGAAAAATGACTATTTAAGTAGAAAAACCTTGGGCGGATTCACCAAGGTAAAGTGGTTGGTGCAATGGCAAAAGGAGGCATATGGTTATGGAGAGGTCAGGGGATCAAATCCCGCCTCTTCCATATATAAGCCCTTTTAAAACCATAAATGTGCTGAAATATGGATCGGGTTCGCTTTGGGCGGCCTGCCCCTTAAACCCCGCGCTTAACACATATTGGCGCAACTGCTGTCGGCGCCTTAAATATCAGAGCTTTCCCAATATTGGTGATCGACATTATGGTTGGCGCATATATTGGTGGATTAAATCACAATCGGCACTTAACATGGGGCACTGGCACATATATCAACCTGATTTCTGGGACTTCATCGATATCCATATCGGTGATCACTCTTATAGGCGGTTGGCACGACAGAGGTATTGGCGCCCTTATCGGGGGGTTACGTCGACATCCTCATCGGCGATATTACAAATTGGCGATCGGTGCGGCGATATGTGCAGCATATAATATATATATATGTGTGTGTGTGTGTGTGTGTGTGTGTGTGTGTGTGTGTGTGTCTGTGTTGCAGTAGTTGTTAAGGGTTTGGCGGAGGTTATTGCCGCCGATCCCATTATATATATACATATAATATGGTTGTGATTATTGCAATATGGTGGTTTTAAAGGGTTCGGCGAGGTTTGTTGCGGCCGATTCCGAAACCATGTCCTGATGTGATTTTTGGGGTTTAAAGGGGTTCTTACTTTTATATAGTTATATTAATAACTATATATTAAAATGAATAACCATTTCCCATGATTTTGTCTCTTATGCAAGTTTAGGAGACAAATGAGAACATGCCAAGTGTCAATGGCTGATGGGCTACCATGTGGGTTCCACTTGCTTATTGGGATGCCATGTGGCATGCTATGGGCCCCACTTTCTCCTGTCATGTCAAACTTTGAAGAGCTCTATCTTTCGCATACAAGCTCGGTTTGATGAGCTGTTCACACCACCACGACCAGGATGATGAGGTCTTCAATATGGTCCTAGTTTGAGCACAATCCAAACACTTTGATTTTTGAGCCATCTTTGTCATGTGTGTCTCTCTGGAGCCTCCTGGATCAATCCTCCCCACTAAGGAGCTTTTGGTCCTCCAAAAGCATGAAAAATAATCTGCATCTCTATCTGTACCTTGTCTGCATCACAAGCGTCCTGAAAAGGTCTCACTTCCATCTCCATCACCTTTATTCTTTGGAACCTTAAGTGATGAACCAACATCTGCTACTTATGCAACCTGTAGTACATTGTTTGCAAATCACATGCTTTGAATAACATGACCAACTAAAGACCCAAACATCCCACACTTGCCATGAGTTTATAACACATACTCGGTGGTCAAGTTTACAACAAGATGGACGTAATACCCCAGCTATGACAACAAGGCCAACCTATCATGGTTGCTTCAAAAAGTGATGGAAAAAACATCATCACTGTAACACATGATTTACATTCATAAGGCCAGGCACTATTGTTTTGACAAGTGACGGAAACATAACATCACTTTCATTGTTTTAACATGCAACTCAAAATACGACTCAAACATGACCAGACATCATTGTTTCTAACCAAGTGATGGAAACACACCTCATCACTTTTACACTTTAAAATGCAACAAATGATTTACAAATGAATGACCATGAAATGACATCATGTCAGAAAAACCACTTTTCACTTATCAATGTGAATGGGTCACCTCCTTGAGGTGGTTTTGCTTGTCGAACAATTGCTTTTCCCAGTTCACACATCGACGCTTTGTCTTTAAGGCGCTACTCTGGATGGAGCTTCCAGCAAGTGAATCTCTGATGGCCATTTCTGTCTCAATGAATGCAGTAGGATTTATTTCTCCATATCTGCTTAACCTGTTTCTTTTCATGTTGTTGAGAGGGTCTTTCACGCCTCATGAGTGCTACCATTCTTTTCCAACACTTGGAAAAGGTATGGTTAGGTAAACCACAAAAAGTACATACAACATGATTATAATCAAAATGAACATTCGAAGATTGAAAATGGTTATACCTTCCTTTGCTGTTTCTGATGTCAGTATGGCGATGAGAGCTTGCCTCCGCTCTCTCCTTGCAATGGAAACTGCCATGTGATGATGGGGATGTTTTCACATTATTCTCTTTTCTCGACGATGTCTCAGACAACTCTAAAACCTTTGAGCACTCTCCTTTAGTGTATCTCGAGCCTGCAAATCGATGTTCATGCACCTTTTCCAAAGGTTGAGTGATGCCTTGGTTATTAGCACCAAGTTCTTTATCCTTGTGCCTTGTCTTTATAAGGAGCCTTGTATTTGTCCCTGTAATTGGGATCTCCGAATCCCCAACAAACATCATACTATAAGAAGATGAAATTAAAACAAAATCAACATCTTTTACATTCTCTTTCGATTTGGAAAGAACTGATGAGGGCTACTCATCATTTGTTGTTGGTGGATCGCATTCCCCAACCTTTTTCCTGACATACCCAAGTCCTGCCTGATGGGGTAATTCCTCTACTTTGATGGGATTGACAATGCCTTAGCCATGAACACCCAAGCCTTTTTCTTCATTCCCCATTCTCTTCAATAGTTTGGAGCCAATTCCTGTGGTATGATTTTCAAACACAACGAAATCATCATTAGGAAACATACATGAAGATGGAGAACTACTTTTTACCTCACATGGGTCTCGCTACAACTTTTCCAAGGCCTCGTCCTTTGCTTGTAGCTGTAGTAGAAAAATTTGCTTCTCCTCTTTCTCTTCATGTAGATGCATCTTCAATTCATCATTCTTTGTTTGAGGATTATGTCTGTCTTGCTTCAGTTCCTCCATGGCCTCCTCTGCAGCTTTCAACTAAAGCTGTAATTGCTCCTTTTCCTCTGTTTCTTTCTGTAGAGTTTTATACATAATTTCCACTTTCTTGGAAATGTTGAGCAGGGTATCATACTTTGCTCTTTCATCCTCTGTCATTGTTCACACTACAAATCACATCAATGCAAAGACCTGCTCTCATACAACTTGATCCAGGTCCGGGTGTGAAGAAGGACCCTTCCAAGACCTTTTACTTTCGTGATGTGTTAAAATTGCATTTTAAAAGAACATTAACAAATACATCTGCAGACTATAAAGAAGAGGAACATAACAATCATCAGCACATGAAAACAAAAGCCGTTGATAACGGAGTTCGTCCAGGAGGGACTACGTCTCCGGGCCCCGGTGTCAAGATGGTGTAGGCCAATGCATTATGTGTTGTCAATAAATATGATATACACAGAGATGATGTCTTGATCATACAAGGAAAAATTTGCTCACGCAGGAGTGGCTCTAAGAGATGTTCCACAACTAGAATTCTCAATCAAAAGACTCATATCAGTATGACACAAAAACAAGCATGGTGCGCATCTCGCCAACATGGCACAAAAGGGATGTCAAAGCAAAACACATGCATGACGACAACAAGAGTACCCCAACAACATACAACAAGGGATCTCAGAGCATAACATGAAGAGTTATGACAGAAAGTACATCACATTGAAAGATTTTGCATCAAATCAAGCAAGGAATCATGACAACATGTAATAAACAAGATCTTGCATCAACATCAATCATGTATCTGTACAACATAATGCAGAAAGAAGAAGTACATGAACACATCATATACCTCACAACCAAGGGCCATCTAAAGAAATGGATGTCTCACTGCTAAAGCTGCTCGGACCATTGCTCTCAAGGCATCGATCTCATGAAGATGGCTACTTGCACATGAATGTGGGCATCTGCACTCACACTTGGAAAAATGACGAGAAGAAGAAATGAGAGAATAAGAAATATGAAGCCATCATTAGCTTTGTGGCATTGATTAGTGCTGAATCGATTGTCCAACATCTGAATTCTGAGAAGTTGAGAATTATGGGCTCAAGGAATCTCCTAGATTCCCTCGGGATTCCTCAAAGATTTTGTTCCATGGATGGACTGTAAATCTGCAACTTAGATGGAAAATTTGATCTCGCCATTGCGATCCTTGTGGAAAACCATGAAAAAACAAGTATAAACTTGACTATATTCTGAAATGCCAAAATTTTACCTCCTTGGGAAAATTTCATGGCTCATGGTTCCACTCCCTGTTTTTGCTGAAATCATGGTTCCACGTGCATTCTGGAACTGACTGGAAAATGTAGACCTTTGATGAAGAAACGAACAACACCATTGTGTTTGTGGCGATGAGAGGTGTAAAAACCATATACAACTTGTCAAATTTTGAAAAAGTGAAAATTTTGCCCTCCTGCAAAATTCATGGTTCCAGCATTAAAATATTAATTAATTTTCTGCCTTGAAATTCATGCTTGCTTTCTGCCTCAAAATTCATGCTTGCAGTCTCTCTCCTCCTCGAACTACATGCAGAGAGAAAAATGATTGTTTAAGTAGAAAAACCTTGGGCAGATTCACCAAGGTAAAGTGGTTGGCGCAATGGCAAAAGGAGGCATATAGTTATGGAGAGGTTGGGGGATCAAATCCCTCATCTTCCATATATAAACCCTTTTAAAACCATAAATGTGTTGAAATAGGGATCGGGTCTGCTTTGGGCGGCCCGCCCCTTAAACCCTGCACTTCACACATATCAGCGCAACTGTTGTCGCCGCCTTAAAGATCAAATCTTTCCCAATATCGACCATTGGCATTATGGTTGGCGCATATATCGGTGGATTAAATCACAATCGGTGCTTAACATGGGGCGCTGGCACATATATCGTCCCGATTTCCAAGACTTCGCCGATATCCATATCGGTGATTGCTCTTATCGGCGGTCGGCACGACGGAGGTACCGGTGCCCTTATTGGGAGTTACGCCGACATCCTCATCGGTGATATTACAAATCGACAATTGGTGTGGTGATATGTGCGGCATATATATGTGTGTTTGTGTGTGTGTGTGTGTGTGTTGCGGCAGTTGTGGAGGGTTCAATGGAGGTTATTGCCGTCGATCCCATTATATATACATATAATACGGTTGTGATTATTGTGATATGGTGGTTTTAAAGGGTTCGGCGGGGTTTGTTGCAGTTGATCCCGAAACCATGTCGTGATGCGATTTTTGGGGTTTAAAGGGGTTATTGCTTTTATATAGTTATATTAATAACTATATATGTAAATGAATAACCATTTCCCATGGTTTTGTCTCTTATGCAAGTTTAGGAGACAAATGAGAAAATGCCAAGTGTCAATGGCTGATGGGCTGCCATGTGGGTCCCACCTGCTTACTGGGATGCCATGTGGCATGTTGTGGACCCCACTTTCTCCTGTCATGTCAAACTTTGAAGAGCTCTATCTTTCACATACGAGCTTAGTTTGATGAGCCGTTCACACCACCACGATCAGAACGATAAGGTCTTCGATCTGGTCCTGGTTTGAGCACAATCCAAACACTTTGATTTTTGAGCCATCTTTGTCCTATGTGTCTCTTTGGAGCATCTTGGATCACAATCCCACTCTCTTTGAAAGTGAGTCTCATGAGTCCATTCTCAAGCAACCATTGGTTGAGAAAACGGTAGACTTGGCTCCACCTCTAGTTAATCGTACCTCTCTGGTAGAGAGTGAACCTCGTACTACTTAGGTTATTCTAGTTTCTTCAGTTTTGAATGAACTGGAGGGAAATCCTCCCTTTCCCAAGGTGTATAAGAGCAGTTCGGCTGTTCCCATAGAGCAAGAGGGAAGCTCTCACGTTCCTACGACACCTCCTCTGAGTAGTTTAGTCACTTCTTTAGATTGTAGTTGACTGGCAGGATATCATCTTCTATCTTATCTACCTTTCCAGGTTATAGTACAAGCTTACCATATGGTTGTACCTAGCACAGTCATAGACAAGGGTGCATATGTTAGTATTCTGTCCTTAATTGCTTGGCAAGCTTTAGGTTCTCCACAGCTTGTCCCTGTCACCCAGAATCTCTTAGCTTTTAACAGAGGAACCAGTCAACAGTTAGGGATCCTTCCTAAGTTACCTATTACTTTGGGAGGAAATATTGTCTATATAGATGTGATGGTTGTCCAAGGCCCTTTAGATTTTATCTGCTCCTTGGTCGTGACTATGTTTATGTCATGGGATCTCTTGTTTCTTCTCTCTTTCGAGTGTGTTTGCCGCATGAAGGGAGCATTGTGATCATTGATCAACTTACATTCATTGGTCATGAATCAATCCCCAATCAACCACCATCCCTAAATGGTTCTTATATGCAAGCAGTATCACCCCGCCACAGGTTAATTATGTGGCTACTTATTCCATACCCACATATATTTATGATCTAGTACATCATGTACTTGGGGCATTGAAGCCCAATTTTTCATTTGGATCCTTGGACATGTATTCTTTCTAGAGTGTTATTCTCCCATCTGATGAGAACCTCTTGGAAGCCATGGCCTCTTTTGGTCTCTGATCAATGGTTTGGAGAAAAGTTCAATGTCTTGTGTCAAGCTCGTTAAAAAATGAAACAAGGGCCATGGAGAAAAGTTCTTTGTCTTGTGTCAAGCTCATTAAAAAATGAAACAATGGCCATGAGCAGAGTTCTTTTCCTGTGTCAAACTCGGTAATAAATGAAACAAGGTGTCATGAGCATGATTCTTTTCCTATGTCAACCTCATTAAAAAATGAAACAAATTCCCTTCCAATTCAAGTCTTTGATTAGATCTCATAAAATCCCAATCGAATCTTTCTCTTGATCTCGTAAGTGGATCTTCATTCCATCCACTTGTTAGTAACCAGTAGTCTACTTAGGTGAATGAAGTGAATCTTGGGGGGCATGTACCTCGAATTGAGTCATTATGTTGGGGGCATGCAAAATTATCTCAAGCATAGTTTATCTTTGTTTCAAGCTTGTGTAAAAATGAAACCAAACCTCAAGCATAGTTTGTCTCCATTTCAAGCTTGTGTAAAAATGAAACCAAACCCAAGCATGGTTTTTTCTCATGTTTCAATCTTGTGAAAAATGAAACCATTTTCAAGTATCCTCAAGCATAGTTTCCCATGTTTCAATCTTGTGTAAAAATGAAACCATTTCCCTTTTTACCTTTTTTGATTGCCTTTTTATTAGCCGATTTTTGCCAGATGAGCCTTGGTTTGTCCATTCCATCGCCACCATCTCTTTGGTCGATCATACGCTTTCACTTGGTTGTTTTACCCTTGCTTGAGGAACATATGCGATGAGTGGTATTATTAGCCAACCTCTTGACCTTCACATGTTTTGAGAAGTTCCATCATCATTGGAACCAGTTGCTATCCTTTTGTACCACTCGTTCCTCCAGGAGGAGTCATCTTTAAGCTCTTTTATGATGCTCAAAAAATGAAAATATTTCTGAGCAATTGTCATTTAGAACTCGTAAAAGTAAATGAAATGACATCTACTCAGTATAAGTTTAACCCTTTTTGGACTGAGATAGAATATTGTACGAAAAGGGAACACCTTGATAGACATGGTCAAGAGGTTCTCTTGAATATTATTTTCTATCTTTTCAGGTTCGAGAGACAAATTATGAAAAGGGAATTGATGGGGTTTTCTTTTTCGTCTCTTTATCAAACTCTCTAAATATGAAAAAGGCACCGGGTTACTCTTCCATCAGACTCGTAAAAAATTAAATGACGAAAGACTTGTCAGCATGACGAGACCAAGTTTCTCCTTCCTAGGACTCGTAAAACTTACTAGGATGGTTTCATTCGAAGAATGAACTTATATGGTAAGAATATGCTATCCCCTTCAAGCTTGTGATTAAAAATAATTGGGGTACTCACTAGAAATAGTGGGGAAAAAGTAAAAGTGAAACATTTCTTGTATAGGTAGCATGTTGCTCTTGAACATGACACTCATATGTTTCTCATGTCGGGTTTGGGATATCCTCACTCAGTCACTTATCCTTTCGGGTTTGGGTGTGATGAGGCTCATCAATGTGTAAAATGTATGGACCTTAATGCACCTCCATATTACTAAAATCAACTATTCTCATAATTCTTTACATGTTTTAATTATATTTTTCTTAGTGAGATCAGTAAAAGTAATATGTCATGTCTAGTGGTCTAAGGTGCATTGATTGCAGGTTTTGGGAGCAAATTGTTGCTAATTAGGGCGCAGGAACTCAAATGAGACAAGTAGAAGAGATTATAGGAGATAGTATCTCCCTCCTTAACTCCTCACTCACTCGAAGATCCCTCAATCAAATCACACCAGCTCAGAGTTGCAAGCAGACGAGTCATGAGGATCATTGGCAGCCAAGCCAGTGATAGTTAAGAACCAGTTGATCTCAAGATTGGGAGCCAAGCCTCCCTAGATTTAAGGAAGTTGTTGGAAATTTCAGTTGTATAAATAAAGAGGCCTAGAGCATCATTAGGATTCAATTTTTTTGTGCAAGTTAGCTATGCAGTTTTCGAGTTGAAGAATTGTGACCAAACACTTTTATGTATTTTTGATATGTTAATGAAAATGAGCAGCATTCCCTTGATCCAAAACTAAGTTGACTCAAAGGGATGAACCTCTTGGGTTAGGGCCCAACCCTAGAAGCAGAGTTTCCTCTTGTTGTATATGTATGTTTAGGCTTGCACTCATTGTTAGTTGCTACACTGATTTGTGTGTTGTTAATTTGCAAGTACTGGTATGTTTTCATTAGTTTGTTTCCATTTGTGAATAGTTCTAACAATAGCACTATAGAGATAAGAAAATATTCCAAAAAGGATGACAATAAGTGGATCTTACCTCATTTCTCCCTTCCAGGGATCATGGCTTGAGGAACATTTCCCATTCAGCCCAAAAAAGATAGAATTCTGGTTTCTTATGAAATTTAGAGTTTTTCTGCTAATTAGGTCATCATCTTTCAATTTTAGAAGATAGGGTGCAATTGAAATTTCTAATATCTTAGGCCTTGCATTGATTTCATGTTTCTTTCACAATCGTTTCAAGCATTCTCATGCATGAACTTGACAAATAAATGATGAAAATTATGTTTTCTTATATTTAAGTAAACCCTTCTTGTTTTGAGATGAATTTATGGATAAATGCCAACAATGATGTATATTTTGCAGGAGTTTCTACATTGTAGGAAGACCTCATATCATCAGCCTCAGCCAAACCATATCCATCCATGATCGCCAAAATCCACTAAGGTCTCAACTCAAATTATCGTTTTACAAGGAAAACTTGCCATGCTTATTGAGCAAATCCAACCATCGTAAAGCTTTGGTTTGAGTTCTAAGTAAGTGCCTACCACTCCCTTGCCTTATTCCCTCCTTACTCGCCTTTTCCAAGCTCCATCCCACCTTTTAAACCACTCCCTATGCTTTCTACATGTTCCTGTAGGAAAATAGGGGATCCTGTAAGTGAACTAGGACATCTTGTAGGAAAACCTGTAGTGGCCTGTTTTGAGCCCGAATTGTGAAAAAAACATCACTAGAGATAGGAGTAGACCCTTGCTTGCCTTCCAAGCCATCTAAATCATTGCACTCATCTCCCTCCACACTTATCTCACCTACCATGCAACCAAGAAGGATTAGCATTTACATTTTTACAAAACGATAAAGAGAGAAAAGGTCTTTATATTTATTCATGCACACAACAATTAAGTGCTTGTTTAGATTAGACATCATGCTTAGATCAGTTAAGACTTCACATGTGTTAAAATATAGTTATTTTGCAAGCAAGGTATGTTAAAAAATAGCTAGATGAGTTAGTTTTTTTGTAGGCATTTCTTTCAGTCTTTCATTACAACAGTAAGTAGAATTTCAATTCTCTCAATTAGGGTAAAATTCTTCTCTCTAAATTGGTAACCAGACTTCTTCTAATCAATAGAAGGTCAATTTGAGAAACCCTAGGGGTCTATCGCCCCAGCTCAGTAGTGAAAAACAATGGACACATTACATTAATTTGTGTATATAGCATTGCCACCTCCAAGTTTGTACGAACCCCAGGTTGATGAAGTAAAGTTGGTAGCCCCAGTAGTTGCAACATCCTTGCTACAATACTGGTGCTCATCAGGGTGATCCATTTTGCCTCTCATCTGACTATTCCTCTTCATCGTCATGACCCTTGGTCCTATGTTGAGTCAAATGTTGCCACACTTTGGAGTCATGTCACCAATATGTTTAAGAGAAGCCCTATATGCAATTTACTACCTATACATTGTCTAACGTTTTTCCACAGTCCTGAATCATACTCATTATTCCACTTTATTCCTTGTTTTGTGTCGATGATGAGGGAATCATTATGGCCCTCCTTCGACGGGTCATTTCCTGTCGACTTCAACTCATTATCTAGGAAGATGACATAGAAAATCCCTTTCAGTACCTTAGAGCTTGCATGCCTTAATGGAAATTTCTTCACATTCAATGACAAGTTTTCATCATTAGTCTTCGATCAAATGATTCCACGAGTGTTCAAATTCAGCTTCATTTTCACATTCATGGATTGTACTGTCGTACCTTGAAAACCATTGTCATTATTGGTGGTTTCTCTCGTGCCTGTTAACGGTTCACATCTCATTGGTTGATAATCAAGTGACTTTCTAGCATGTTTGACTTCAACACATTCATTGACATGTTATAATTTGTACTTTGATTGGGTTGGGGTGGAGAGAAAGACCCTAAGTTTTGTCTGATATAATTCAGGCTGCATGGAGTTTTGTATTATTCATGATTGTATACATGTTTCCTCTATACGGATGGTTGTGACCATACCGTGGGACCTTATATCTATGATGATGATGATCCTTCTATATTAGGTGGTTGCGTCCATACCATGGATCTTAGACTTCTAGATGATCCTTTTTCATTCGGATGGCTTCACCCATACCGTGGATCTTTTCACATGTCCTTTCTATCTGAATGGTTGCATCCATACCGTGGATTCATGTTTTGATATAAATGACAAAGGTATCAGATATGTTTATGTATATGCATCCTTGATTTGCAAGTCTCTTGACGGTGTTTGTTCCATTCCTTGCAATAGCTTGTAAAGCATCTCAACCAACACTCCCTGTTCTGCCTTCATGCTTTAGGGGGTATCTGTTACACAATATTTTGTCACACCTCTTGCACTTCCTTGTGTCATGCCCCGAAGTGCCCAAAACTTTACAACTATGTGGTGTACCCATCTTGATATGTAGTCCAGATCCTCACTGAAGAACTAATGAAAAGTTTCCTTGAGATTTTCCTGAGAAAAATGAGCTCAAAACCATAATTTTTGGTGTCAGCGCGACTGTAACACTTCCCTCTCGTGTTGATGGAAGGTTTCACCATATGAGCCTCGTGCTGCCAGTGTGGATTTTGCCTAGATACTTGTGTTGAGCCCTAAAAGGCAAGTTTTCCCAAAGTGGAGGAGAAGCTTCGTGATCTAGAGGCTTCCAGAACAACGAGCTGGGTGATGTTCATTGTGGATGTGGTCAAATTCTCCCAATATTACCCTTTGATCTTATCCCTATGAGCTTCCTCCTTGAGATGAGGACCTTCCCCTATCTTTAGTGAGATCCTAACTCCCTCTCCCTACCTATAAATTCGTCCTCCTCCATTTCCAAATGGTTGGTGTCTGATTATTTGTACCCTTATCCTGAGATAGTGCCTACATGCTATTAACTTTGGCTTGGAGAAGGAGTGATTGGAGAGCTTGAGCTTGGACTTGGAAATTCAGTCAAGGAAGGCTACTAACATCAAGGCCTGGGTTGTATGCTTCCTCTTTTGTTTATTAATATATACAACTGTTGGTTCACTTTCCATAAATGCTTGTGTCAATGCTTCATTTATCTTAATGCTCCTTGATCTGTTAAGTGGATTACATTCGATTATGCTTAATGCACTTTGATGCTTTGTGGTATCTTTTGCCTCTTGTGCAGGTATTCAAATGCTGTGAGCAGTAAGGACTGAGCCTGAGGAGAAAGAAATTAAGATCTTCAACAAATGAGTGCATTATAGCATCAGAACGAACTAGGTCTCCTTCCTCTTCTCTCATTTCGATTGTAATTTAGGAAAGTGTCTTGTAGATTGTCTCGTTTGTTGCTAGACCTACTCATTGAGCTAAAGGGATCGTCTTTGTCCGTAGAGAGGATTTACCTAGACAACACAACCTAGCTTGACTAAACTGCACATTACACAGTTCCAACCTACGTCAACCTCTCTGGACTGCGTATTGTGCAGTTCCAACCTACATCAGCCTCTCTGGACTGTGCATTGTGCAGTTCTAGTCAGCAGTAGGCCTCATTAGTAGCTGGGACTATGCAATGCGCAGTTTTAGATGATAGTCTCCCAGCCTCTCAAAGTTAATGTTGTGTAATATTGCCCAGTAGTCACCCAGTTTTCTGCATGATTGATTCCCGAGTTGCTCTATGTTTTCAACTGACATTGGCTTGTCGTGACTGTCTTCTCTATCTCCAGGTACAACAGGTGTTGAACAACTTCTCAATAGTATAGGTAATATGGCCTCCAAGAGAGTTGGATCAAAGTACACAATTGAAAGCAGTACTAGGGACGTGGTTGAACAGGTGTCTATGACCTTGCCTTCTTATGCAGACACACATTTGTTCATTGAGAAAGACATCAAGATCACCTAGCAAGACATCAATTCTATATTTGCAGACAACTTCGAGGAGAATCTGGAGGATTGTCATGTCTATGTCAACATTCATAAGTCAGGATTGTATAAGGTTGCATGTAGGTATCCCACCTTCCCATGCACAAACATGATCCACTGGATTGTCTCACACACTGATCCTAAGACAATGATACTGAGAAGTGCCAGTGGAGTAGAGCTTGTTACCTTCAAGATAGAAGATTATTAATAGACGTATCATTTATCATAGCCGGTGAACAAGATGGATACACCATTCTACACTCCCAACAACAATGCAAACACAAGAGACATATTGAAGCATTGGGTAAGGGAGCTGTAAAAGTTCAATACGAAACCCAACCAAATCTACAAGACAAAGACACTCAAAAAGCCTTACCAACTCTTGGTCATCTTTGCATGTCGCTTGTATGGCCAAGAGAGTACAAAGGCCTTTTAGTAGAGTTAGGTTGTTATGTTGCATAAGTTGAGTGAAGGAAATCCTTTCAACTGGTTCGACATGTTGGCTCTTCAGCTGAAAGTGCATGTATCAAATGCTCGAAGTTCGCCCATCGATCAACAAGCAAGATTCTTCATGTCTGCCTACCTGCTTGATGCAATCTGTGCCCGTCAACAGTTTCTTGGCATGGGTCGGGAATGGACACCTTCAGAGAATGTTGTGAACATATATTGCAAGTTTCTCTCAGAGTGCAACTACTGAGGAGTCATGGCTAGACTATCTGACCACTTCATTGCACCTCTGTACACAATGATCTTTGAACAAGATCCACCTTGCATGTCCCAAGCAGCAATGGAGGCGTTGCTAAACATTGCAGATTGGTACGCCTCACCTGATGGCATCTTCATCAGGATGTATAATGCGGAGAAGGCTATGCATTTGTTGTCGAAGTTTTCCATAGACAAGCTGGTCGTGTAGGAGGTTGCATACCACATCTCGACAGGGTTATCAGTTGGATTGCATAGGAAGAAGAAGGCACCATGGCTTATTCTTCCTTTGCGAATTGGGTTGCACACAATCCTGAGTTTGAAAGAAGCGGATGCTAAGGTCAAGGACTTCAAGAAGTTTAAGTTCAGCACCAAGGGTTTCAATCCGTACGATCTGCATGGCTAATGCAGGGACCAATGTACGAGAGTGTACCATCCTTGGATCCACAAGGCATGTCATTGGCCAGAGGAAGACCATTGGAGATATTACTATAACTCCTCTAGGCTCAATGAACTAGTTAGCATGGCAATAAAATGGCTAGTAGCACTCAAGGCAACAACACCACATGGAGCAGCAACAAACAACATCAAGAAACAAACGTGCACAAGACAAAGGCAAGAGGAAGATTTTCGAAAGTGCAGAGGCAGAGCAAAGCTACAAGTTTAAGGAAGATCCACTTGTTGAGAGAGTAGCCTTGGAGATTGAAGTGAAGAGGCAACAAAGCAATAAGAGAGGAGCACAAAAAAGGAGAGATAAGAAAAGACTAGAAGAGATGGAGAGGAAGTTGAGGGAAGTAGAGTAGAAGCTCAAAGAAGAACAAGAGTTGCACAGAAGAGAGAAGGAAGCACAACATGAATAGGAACATGAACATGAACATGAATAGGAGGAAGTGCAAGGTGCTCATACAACGCAAACTGTGCCGATATAGGTTGAAGACTCATATCCACCAGCAGCAGAGGATGAACAGGGTGAGCAGCTGATGGAATAGGAACTTGCTTAATTGGATGAACCAATGGATGAACAGATGGATGTGAAGATGGAACGAACAGAATAGGATCAAGACACTGAACTCATACCGAAAGCAACTGAGGTCACCCCACAGGCTTCACCAGCTCCAGTAGTAGAGTAAGTCCCAAGTGAACAAGGGGATACCATTCTCCTTGAGGATGATCTGGGTGCAAATGTGTACAACATATCCTTTAATGAGTCACAACACAAAGCTGTGCTGGAACGCAGAGTGCACATCTTGGATGAGCTTGCATCACCTACGCACTCTAAAGAGTGGGTGATTGTGTCAGATGTGCGAAGACATCCAACTGCCTTGGTCGATGCTACGAAGGCTTATGCTAAAGCCACAAGCTCAAGTGTGAAGTTAATGACAGTAGAAAATGAGCACATGGCTAAAGAATTACAAGAAACTAGGCAAAAAGAGGAAAATCCATAAGATCTTCCAGAGCAAAGATGAAGAAAACGATACTTACTGAAGTATCAATTCTTGAGACAGTCATGAGGACACTTTTGACAAGTTCTTCACCATGCACAAGGTAGTTGTCCATCTACGTGGTCATCAGTAGCACTGCATCAAGATAGCACACACACTCACAGACATACATGCCGTTGTTGATCATGTACAAACATGGACAATGAGGTACAAGGGAACCCCGCTTCACTTGCACAAGATGATGAAGCTGCAGGTAGAGTTGGACAAAGCACCCATCCAGAGTCTGATCTAGAACTATAAGGAACTCCCACCACTCATTACCAATGTTGAGGCTTCATACGCATGGTTGTTCAGGAGTTTGGATGTCATGGTGAGAAAGTACGACACCCCGTCAATTGGAAGAATCACCGAAGCCAAAGAGAAGAACCAAGTTTGACTTAAGTTCGACACGTACTTTGATCAGTTGATGCACATGGCCACGAACATAGATTTTCAGATCAACACAGAGAACATGCAGAGATATGTCGTTAGTCCAACCATGCTCAAAACTAAGCTACACATGTTACAGGACAAGTTGGACAGAGGTTCCAGATTTGTATACCTAGAAGCGATGGAGGCAAGTGTTCGTTTCCAAAAAGACGTCATCAAACAATGCACAGACACCATTGCACAATACCAAGCTTGGCATCAGTTCGTCACCGAAGATCACAGAGAGGATGTTGACGAGTTGGTCTTTCCACAACCGTCTGAGTCTTATTGTTGTCTTATCTAACCGACTCAAGCCTATTTTTGTCCCACATGGGTACATGTGGAAAATGTATTATTATTATAAACATGATGTAAAGTGAAATTCCAGGTGTCGTTAGTGGAATGCAAACAATTATATGTAATGTAAAGAGTTATATGTAATGAAGTTGACGAGTCATGAGGGTAGTCCAAGAGTCAAAGGGGAATGTTAAGGGTCATACCACCCTTTGCTATAAATAGAACCTCATAACTCATAGAACAGGCTTTTGGGTGCCAAAATTTTGCTAGGCATTGCTTAGAGCGGGCTTGGAGAGTATTGTGGCAAGCCTTGGCTTCTCTACAGTGCAGAGCGAGTACATCTCTTTGGAGGAGCAAGCAATGTTGACTGTAACATTCCACTATTGGGGCTAGTGGTTGTCATGGTTGTATGTATGGATGGAACTTTCACTTTATATAATATAACAGTGCTAGCATGTCTTCATGCATATGTTGTTATTGTAGTTCAACTATTCTAGTTACTTTAGCAATGTATGTTGTTTAACTTACGCATTTATGTATGAACTATTTTGTATATGATTGTATGAATCTTGTTGAAGTTGTGTTGTTGGTTTAACCCATCACTTTGGATTGTCGACTATTCTTCTTTCCAGCTTGTGATATCATTCAACTCGTGTGTTCCTTTTCCCCTTTGTGTGTTAGAACCTCCCCATGCATCTCTCTTGACTCGCTGCAAGGTCACACACTTGCTTCTGACAAAGATATCATGCTTACCTCTACGCGTTATCGTAGTCAAGGCATAACTTTACTACCCACTGTTGGGAATCCTACTCCAAAAGGTCTGAGGTCTAGTTGGGACTTCTTACCGAGGAGATGCCCTGACATGTTGGCGGGTCCAACACCATCAACCCTACCATACTTTTCAAATCCTCTGAAAAAGCTGAGATATATATTTATAAGCCATAGCTATCAAATAAGTGAACATAAACACATAAGGTCTTATACTAGTCATAAATATAAAAAGGAACATCATAGTCCATAATTCACATATGCATAAGTAAATTTACACTTATATGTGCATTTAAATATGGATGGCAACTGAAGGAGGGGCTTTAACTCTCCACCCAACTATAGTTCAACTACACTACAACTTTTTTATAGCTGAGCACCCCCAAGCTAGATTGAAAATATGAGGGGATGCTTGCTTAACGAAAGTTCACACCAAGGCTTGGTAGAAACCCACGAGATGGAGTTCACTATCCTAGTGGTTTAACAACTTCTCTCTAGTAGTAAGCACCATAATGACTCACTTAGTCTTTGAGTTCAATCACAAAGCTTCAACCAAATTCCAGATGGGCTATTGCTTAGTTCCAGGAGTTTGAATCCACTATTTAGGTGGTTTCACACTTTTCTTTTCATAGCAAACACGACAATGATATGCATTCCATTATACATGTGGTTTAACAAATTTTCTAGCAAACACCATAGTGGCTTAGATTGCCTTGTCCAAGTGGTTTAATATCCATACAGTAAGCACCATAATGATTCAGTCATCCACTGAGCATCACAATGACCACACAAACTTAGACAAAAAGTATAGTGGCTTCAAAAACACATCTATACAAGGAGTATCATCCCAAATCACCAAGCATTAGGCTCAACCACAACACTATTCCTTCTTGCTTTCGCTCTAGTAGTCCCTTCCATTGAACTCCATGACACTTCTCTGTGACTAATTTTTTTTTTTGCTCCCAACTCTCCTTCTTTTTCCTTCCCTATTGGACTCCTCTCTTTTCTTCTTGAGGCAACGACTTTCATCGTCTCAATCCACAAGGGGGATGGGGATGGGCATAATCCTCTGCTCATATGCACAATCCCATCTCTTCAATTCTGTTAGCATGGTGGTTGGGTTGATAGACAAGGTGTTAAGGAATTTAATGTGGTTAGTTATGGCCTGCTCATGGCACGCAAAATGCCCCCCCCCCAGGCTTTCTTTCCATATTTCCCACTCCTTCAGTCAGCCACCAATTAATTCCTCATTAATTTTTGTGTGTTCAAAATCAATCATATTGGCTAGCTGTGGATCACACACTAGTGCTTACCTAGTCATATTCTCATATATGGGGTGAAATGAAAAGGGCCAATGCTCATAATTTTTCCTTAATGCTACATAAAGGGCTTTATCCTAGTCTTCTGTGTGGAGAATGATGATATAACACCAATTCTTACACTTAATCCAACATGGATTAAAAAGGAGTATTTTCTTGTTGACAACATGATATGCAAATTCAACAACCTATTTCCCTCATATTTCCCAAGTTGTTTTGAGCATAAGTTGTAAGCAAAGGGTCATCGGTTTTGTATGATGCTTAATTATTTATGAATTTTTTATACAAAAGCTCTAATAACAACCTTGATGTGGGCCAACCTAGTTATTATTTCTTTGGAATATTGGGATTGTGAGACTTTCATAATGAATGATAATTCTCTTGGTATGTTCACCCCCTTTTCCATGTCAAAAAATCATGAGTATGTTTTAACTAGCTTGTAGTATATGTAATTATGTATATTTAAGCAAAGGTATGCTTGGTTGCATTGTGTTGGAAAGTGACTATTGATGTTAACTTAATCGATAGATTATGAACACTTATCTTTTTGTTGGAGACTTTGTTTTGAGTATGGTCATGTAATAAGATCTTGCTTAAAGACAATCTTCTCCCACTCTAAATAGAAAACAGAGTAAAAATACCTCTTGGTAAAATCACCCATTGTTATATAACATTTGAATATAACCGTTTCAAAAATAATCTTAGATTTTGTACTCTTGTAATATTCTTTAAGTACATTTTTGCTATAACATTCTTTAAGTACATTTTTGCTAAATCAATATATATTGCCCATTCTTATTAAAAAATTAAGAAAAAGAAATTACTCATTTCCACACCAACATTGGGTAAATCCAACTAAAACTTTGTAAAGATACTATATCTACTCTTCTGGGCTTAAGTTAAGTGAAAATTATGATACTTAAAATAAGTTAAAATTAACACAAAACTTAAGATAAGTAAAAATTAGCGCAAATTAGAAAAATGTAAATATATTTTGTTAGGGTCCCACCCTAACCCCCTTATCTATGTAATGGGATTACACATAGGAGTCATATATAAGAGATAGAAACTCCCTGCGAGGAGCATCGTGTCTTATTTTGTAATCGAGCTCCGCTCTATTGGAGGTTGCACCGTCGAAGAGGCAAGTGAACATTACTCTCTGAATAATAAATTCATTGCTATTCTGTCTTCTGGGTATCTTTTCTTCACATATTCTGTGTTCTGGGTATCTTTTCTTCTCATATTCTGTGTTCGGCTCTCTTTTCTTCACATATTCTGTATTTGGGTATCATTTGCAGGTTAAAAGCATAACATATTTAGTAAAAGCATGATGTATGATGTATCCCCACTGTTGTGAATATAAAAATTTATTTGATAACCACGCCATTCATCATTTGAAGGTAGGCATAGCTATGATATGGCATCTTATGGTTATGCAGCTTCAGGAAGGCCATATTGTTTACACATCTTATAAATATTCACTATCAAAGATGTTTCAGTGCCTATTGTAAACCACTTTGAAGCAGGTAATATTGTTTGATTTAAATTTTCATTAAATAAAAATATAAATGGTAACTATTAGTTTAAACAAAGCCACTCACCATTTGAATTGAAACCAATTTTAAAAGAAAGTGAATTAGGTTATGGAGGTTGAGTTATCTTAAGCCTTCTTGGATGAGAAGGCAAGGGAAAATATATACAAGTTTCCATCTTCACGAATCCCAGCCGGCCACCTGCTGAAAGATCAATAGAAACGAAACGGCTCATCACATTCTCCATTGCATGCATGCTACATATCTACCATCATCATCATATATAAAACACACACTCGTAAACATCAAGAAGAGACACAGATGCACCTTCTTGACTACTCCCTCTTGCACTTCCCACCTTTAAACTTGGCCTCTTCATCTGCTCATTCGGCTGATTATATTACTCGGGGTTTGCTTTTCTTAGGTCTGCTGTCTGTTTCAGTATGGTTTTTGTTGCAGAGATGGTGTTTACATCTGGGTATTGATTTTAACTGAGATTTTTGGATTTTGGGTTTTCGAATTGAAAGGGCATTTGAGGTCATCCAAGAGCCAGCATGGACAGATATCAAAGAGTCGAGAAGCCGAGACCTGAGTCGGCCATCAATGAGAATGAGATTCGTATCACCACCCAGGGGCTCATAAGGAATTACATCAGCTATGCCGGCAGTCTTTTACAGGTAATTTGATGCATTCTTTTACAGGGCTCTGAGTTCTTGAATTTGGGTATTCAAGTTGTCTTCCTTTGAATTGGACTCTTTTGCGTCAATGGCCTACATTTCAAAATTAACAACCTAGAAGTGCAGGCAAGCTTGTTGATAACAGAGGGATTGAAATTGGATTGTTGATTTACATGTTCTTTTCTCTGGGAAGCTATGATTCGCGCATTCTCCTTGTCTGGATCAGTATAAGATTTCTTGTTTGAACATATCCTGATTTTTGCATTTCATTATCTTTGAATATACGTTCACCTAGGATCTTGCTCTGTGATTTTAGTTGTTTTTCTGTTTTTTTTTTCGGGCTTTGAGGATAAAATTAAGCGATCAGAATTTCTATCTGGCAGTTGGCCAGATTTATTAATTATTTGAAACTTTAATCGGATTTGCACTTTCAAATTTCATTTTAGGATTTTGTGTTTTGATCGGTGTTTCTTTGGCAATTTATCTTTGAAGTTACCAAGGCTACTTATGATAGGCAAGATAATAAAAGCAGAAGAACAAATATTCAAACCTAAGAATAGGTTACCCCATCTTCCTCTCTCATAACCTGTCTAATCTTTTTATATAGTTTACATGCCTCTCCTTCAGTTATAACACAAGAAACTTCCATTTAAACTTCTGTTGCAGAACACAAATACACTTACAACTATTAGGTATAAATGGGGTAAGAGACAGGGAAAGTCAAGATTTAACGCATTACATTTCTTGTAGCACTTGGATGAATGAACAATTCAGGTAATGGCTGCTAAATGTCATGTTCTCATAAAGTATATTCCAGGCTTTGATTATCGTTCCTGGTATCGTATGGTAGCTCATTTAGTTGTTAATGGAATTGGCGTCTTGTCAATAGCCATGATATTGAAATATCTTTGTACAAGAGCAAAGACAGAATTGGATATGCTATGCCCATAAGATTCATGTTTGTTTTTTAAGATATTCCACCCTCTTAGAGGTGCATCTGCTGAGTTGGATTAGGTTCGTGTTTGTTTTTAAGATCTCCCACCCTCTTAGAGGTGCATCTGCTTTTTAAGGTCTTCCACCCTATTAGAGGTGCATCTTGGAGGTGATTTATAGAGATTGATATATATATATTTTCCATTGATGAATAACATGGTTACTGTTTACATAAATGCATCTGTTCGACGGCTGATCCGGTATACTCGCTGACCCAAAATCAGAATTAAGGTCTACTCTAGATTAATAAGAAATCAGTGTTATAAACTATTCTAGGTCTCCAGGGACTTTTAACACTGTAAATACGGGGATTGGTTTATTTACTAATATGTTTTATGGTATAGCAGGAAAGAAAGGCACCAGAAATTTCCTTGAAGGCAATGGGTCAGGCAATAAGTAAAACCGTTGCTGTCGCTGAGATCTTAAAAGTGAGACTTCTTAAATTTACGATCTCAGTTTTTTTAATTTCTGAAACCAAATATCTGAAAACCTGTTTTTACCGGAGCTTCTGGTTGTCAATGTCAAAATGGCGACTCTATTAAGTTCTATCATCTTTTCGCAGCGGCGGGTCCCTGGTTTGCATCAAACCACAGTTATTAGCTCAACAAGCATAGTTGATGTTTGGGAGCCTATTGAAGAAGGACTACTACCGTATGTTCCTTTTAGTATACATATTACATCCGTTTCATTTTTGCTTATCTTTATTTTTTACTTTTTGCTGATCGGATGTTTGTTGTATTCTGTCTTTGCTTTCATTGTTCTGCTCTCCAGTCTGGAAACAACTCGACATGTTTCTATGATATCTATCACTTTGGCCACTAAGGAACTCGATATGAAGTCACCAGGGTAAACATTTGATTAAAATTTTGATTTTGTATCTGAAATATTCATTGTTTGGGGTTGATTAACTTTCACAATGTTTGGTTAATCATGAATATTTGGCAGTTACCAGGCTCCATTACCAATTGATCAGGTCAAACAACCAAATGCTGGTGTTGATGGAGGTGAACTCTGTTTCATTTGGAGACCATGTTTGTTTTTGTTATCTCTGAACATTATTGGTTTTTAAATTTCTGAGTGGGTTTCTGCTTGATCTATATTCAGTGTTTCTACAACGTTTTTCAGATATGCAAGGTGGTATAGCTAGAGGACGTGGCAGAGGTAGAGGCAGAGGCAGAGGCAGGGGTTGGGGCCGAGGTTGGGCTATTCCATGTATGGTATTCATAAGTGTACCTAAAACTTGAATTAAGTATTTTTTTTTAAGGATTTTATAACCTGCATGTTGTGAAGGTTACACAGCAATTTTTTTTAACAAAATGTGTATTCTGCTCTATTCCACAATGCCAGAAAGTGCGTGTTTTGATCTCTCTCATTTTGCCAGATAATGGTGGCTATTATAATTGGGGGTGGGGTCGTGGCCGTGGTAGAGGTCGAAGAGGACGTGGAAGGCAGGTGAATATGCTTGAAGACGGTAATGCTTATAATGGACAAGATTCAACTAATTTTGCTCCTCGAGCCCGTGGTGAGTGCTAAGCACATGAATTGCGACTAAATAATCTCTTAGAAATTGAGCATAAATTATAACAGATGACCTCTGTTTTAGATATTGAGCATAAAATTGAAACTCCCTGAATTGCCCTTTCTTAACATTCTTAAGTTAGAATTCAAGATCAGTGAAAAAGCGAAATCCCTGGATTTGTCTTTTTATTTGAAAAGGTATAATATAACAAATATTTCTTGATCACGTTCAGTCTTGCATTCTTGTTATGATAATTTTTTGGTACTAATTTGCAGTGCATTTTAGCATTTGTGCAGTTACAGACCTAGATACGTCATATTTAATTTTAACCTTGCTTTATTGTTATAGGTTATTTATTTTGTAGCCTCAGGCCGTTCATCCTTAAGTCCATATTGTGCAGTTAAGTGTCGAGATATATTTATATATACACACACACATGCTTAGGTTCATCATTTTCCATCACAACATCTTCTTTTGACTGGCAGGAGGTGTCAGAGGCAGAGGTCGAGGTGGTCGAGGAAGGGGATTGGCTGCAAATGAAAGTGTAGCTTGATTTCTAATCTGTTACATGCAATGAAGCTGTCTTGGTTTCTCTTGCAATATTTTAGACAAACTTCTTTGGAGCAATAACTGCTGGTTATTGTATGGTCTGGGAATTATTCAGTTAGCATGTTCTTCATGTGAAATTTTGGTTGTTTATGTCGATATTATGTGAAACAAGAGGGCTTTAGCTGTGCATTTTTTCCCCAATGTTTCTGCCAGCAATAGCTGATTGTCGCTTGAGGCATGTTTACCGGCCATTCTCATGTTCACATGGCATATTTGGGAATACTACAATCTTGTGGTTTTTTCTCTCTGTAGCAATAGAGAGATTGAGGATTTGAGTTCACGGTGCTTTGCCATGTATATACGTTTTTGTAATTTCCAAGATATGAATTTCAATGTAAAGAGAATTTTTGTACAGCTAAAATGTCTCTCCTTGACAGTGTTGTTTCCGTGTAATCATTATCTCAGTTCATGTTTTCTTCCTTCCTTTTATTAAATTAATTGATACTAAATTCCCATGAATTATAGTCATAAGCTTGCATTTTCGTGAATTGGCAGTGTCGTTTCCGTGTAATCATTATCTCACTTTATGTTTTCTTCCTTTTTTAAAATTAATTGATACTAAATTCCCATGAATAGCTTGCATTTTCATGAAATGGCAGTGTTGTTTCCGTGTGATCATTATCTTCCTTCATGTTTTCTTCCTTCTATTGAATTAATTGAGACTAAATTCCCATGAATTATAGTCATAAACTTGCATTTTTACCAACATGGTAAAACCGACTTTCTGGGCAGGGCTGGCCTTTAATTTGAGTGACTTCTCAAGAGTCAATATAGATTAAATTATCATTTTGCAGTCTTTATTCACTGCAGAATAGTGGTTTCCTAACTGTTAGGCTTTCTATCTTTCATCTAACTCAGAATACATCTAAATCAAATATTAGAATACTTGTGAATGCGTTGTCTCTGTTTTCATAATTCAGATACATGTACATCAAGATTGTATCTTCATAACTCAGATACATGTACATCAAGATTGTTACATACATGAGACAAACAACATAATTCTGGCAAGATTGCATGTACCTATCATCATAAATAATGTACATCGAGATTGTCGCATCCATGAACCAAACACGGTTCTCGCAAAATGTCCCTAATTACGGAAGCAAGGAGAGCTTTGCTTTAACATAAAGAGTATCCCTATCTTTTTAAAATGGCATTCTTAGCTTCCATTTTATATTTATTTGTCTGACCCAGGATCTCTATCTTTTCTAAAATGTCATTCTAAGCTTCGAACAGACAGGATTTGTTTTGTTTTATTTCCCTTTGGCTGTGACATGAAGGCCTAAAAGGTCTTGTTTTGTTTTATTTCCCTTTGGCTCTGACATGAAGGCCTAAATGTCTAATTGATAGATAAAATGATTCTAAATGTCTAATTGATAGATAAAATGATTTTTGTTTGTTTGTTTTGAATTAATTTTAATTTTGTCAAAATTTGATAAAGATTTTAAAGAATATCTAAGGACGTTGAATTAATTTTTGCAAGGTTTTGGAAGTGCTGAATCCATTTTAAAGAATGTTTAAGATTTTAAAGAATGTTAAAGGGCGTTGAATTCTTTTTTGCAAGGTTTTAAAAGTACTGAATGCCTTTATGCATCATGACAAGAAGAAATCACAATTTTACCTAAACCTTCCTGTCTATCAATTAGACTGGGAAAAATCATTTGATCTAAAACTGCATTTTTTTATATGCACCCTTTTTTATATGCACCCTTTTTTTTAAACCGACATTGTTACCTTCCATTTTATGTCTTTGATATATACTAATTATTTGTTTTCTTTCCTTTTTCATCAATATAGCGGTTTCATTTGTATTGTAATATTCTTTCGAAAAGTGGGGTTACATTCTGTCATCATGAAAGAATTAGTTGCTCCATTTTTTTAAATTTATTTTTTAGGAACTTTTGGAATTATGCGGCGATTATGTAATTTTTTTTTTTTGAAGATTCGGTTTTTGTCCAATTCTGTCTTTTAAACTTTTGGAGCTCTGTAAAATGTTGCAAATGTCTGCAGTTTCATTATTTTGAGAGGTTATTTAATTGGTTTTTGGTCCGATAGTTGCATTTGGAGATTTTCCATACAGGAGAGGTAGGGAAACAAGCCAATTTGTAGAATTTCCGTGCAAAAGAGGTATAGAATACTCGGCTTGATAAAGTAAGATAAATAGTCTTATTTGAGAGGTTATTTAATTGGTTTTTTTGTCCGATAGTTGCATTTGGAGATTTTCCATACAGGAGAGGTAGGGAAACAAGCCAATTTGTAGAATTTCCGTGCAAAAGAGGTATAGAATACTCGTCTTGATAAAGTAAGATAAATAGTCTTATTTGAGAGGTTATTTAATTGGTTTTTTTGTCTCTACAAACTTACTTTCTTTCTTCAGCTTGATAATTTAAGATAAATGGTCTTGAACATTCTTATATTCTTGCTTCAGCTTGATAAATTAAGATAGATGTTCTGGAACAGATTTGCATCCATTTTTGTTTTCCACAATGTTAAAGTCAGTTTAGTTTGTGAATGTTGTATGCAGCCTCCTTTCTCCCTATATATTTGGTGTTTTTCTTCATGGCATATATTCTGTTTGTGAACATGGTACGGAGACCAGTTTTCATAGCATATATACTTGAATGTTCATTAATTAAGACAGGCTTGAACAGAGTTGCATTCTCTCTTGCTTTTTGTTGAAGTCAGAGTCAGTGGTTAAAGTCAGCTTAGTTTGTAATGTAGTATACGGTCTGTTTTCTTCATATGTATATATGTATTTGTTGTTTTTCATGGTATATATTTCGTTTACATTTTGTTTCAGAATATAGTACACATTCTGTTTTTCATGATATATATTTGAATTTTAAGTTTGAAATATATACATATGTATTTGTTATTTTTCATGGTATATATTTCGTTTACATTTTGTTTCAGAATGTAGTACACATTCTGTTTTTCATGATATATATTTGAATTTTAAGTTTCATGATATATATTTCAATTTTAAGATAAATAGTCTATTGGTGACCGCTATGCTCACATATTTGTACTAGACAGATCCATATACTTCAATTTTAAGATAAATAGTCTATTGGTGACCGCTATACCCACATATTTGTACCAGACATATCTTTCCTTCCACTTGAAGGGATCACTTTCACATTACACATTTACAACTTTTTGTAAAATTAATTACATTAAAAACTTAAATATTTATAAATTAAGAATTGAGAATTGTCAATGCATTTAGGTTTGATTGATGGTCACACCCTCCAAAATGTTTTTCATCCAATATTGAACTTCAAAATGTTTTTCCCTCCACTATTGAAGTTCGCCTAAGCTCAACCTAACTAGGAAAAAATGATATATATAATTTTGAATAAAATTATATCCTTCCTTATTTTAAATTTAAATTCAATTTGTTTTGTAATGTAATATACAATTTGATTTGTAATGTCACGTACAATATTTTTGGTTTTTGGGTATATTTTGGTCATGAATGTGAGTACAAAGGTACATATTTTATTCATGATTGTAAATGCATCATTGGGTTTTCATGGTATATGATTGATACTTTGCTTTTTTTTTTTTTTAACATTGTTGGTTATTAGTTTTTCTATTTAAAAAAGGGAGCAGCTCCCCTTAAATGATTTTTGGAGGTAGCCACACTGAGAGGGAGGGCAAGGAGAAGGCACCATCTCAATCCGCTGTATTCTTGATTTCAAAAGTTCCAAATTTTCTTACTACTGATTGTTTATAGTTTCTTACAAACTATCGCAAAAATATCTAACATTTATGTTTCATAGAAACTACTTAGATAGAAACTTGAGTCGCTAAAGCTGATGCATGGAAAATCTACAAAAAGATCTTATTTCTGATTTACATTGGGCTTTTCTTTTGGCTTGTTGTTGCTGTTTCTATCCCCAAAGACTGAGTTTTCCCCAGTCTGGTTGGTGAAGATTCCATCCAGGAATGTTATAGAGTTCTCTAAATGTGTGCACTTGTTGTTAAGAGCTTCAATTTGTGCATTATCGTTGGCAAGTCTTCCCATTAAAAATGCATTTTTTGACTTTGATTAGCATCAAATTTCTCTTACTATTTTTCTTAGCTCATCAATCATAAACTTGTTGGTTCTGCAATAAGCACATTTCTCGTTCTTGGATGCTTGATCAAGGGGATCCATTTGCCCTTTGCATCGAATGAAGACCTTTGCAATATTCTGACTGTAGTTATGAGGATAGTGTGGCCTTGATAGAGGAAGGATCGACACAACAAATCTTTACAAAGGAGGCAATAAAGAGTTGTGGCCTGACAACAGGAGCACCAACTTATACTGAATGACAAAGAGGCAACAAAAAGCAAGGAGGCCCGAAACAAAGATCGCAGCTTGCCCTTGATTTGCAGAAAGAGTAGAAGGGAAAAGGGATGCACTCTATGAGCGAGAAGCGGGGAAACAGAGCGAAGAAAGGGCCGAATAGACAGAGTAGAGGGTGAGAATGTGGGGAGAAGAAATGCGAAGGGAGGGAGTGGATAGCGCTGCGAGGGAGGGAGAGAATAAATAGAAGAACATGAGTGGAGGGGGCATCAAGCAGGAGAAGGACGAGAGGAGGTCACAAGAAGAATGAGAGGGACGAACATTCAAGGTGATCGAGATTTGGTAGAGAGCATCAACAAGGAAGATTTGAAAGAGATTGTTAGCTTCCTATACCAATAGGTTTCATCTTTCATGATTGACAGTGGAAGTGCCAAAAATGTTCATCTTTTTCATGCCGCAAAAGTTCCATTTTTGAAGAATTTCACAGTTAAGGGAGGGCCAAACAGCTTAATCTTTGCCTCCCTAGGTTTAAATTGCTTGTTTTAGAAAATAGAGAAAGAAAATCTGTCTAAACTGTTTAAACTTGGCAGATTACTAGCTAGGTAGAGAATGAAGGTGCCCAACTGTCTAATCTGGGCCCTTGGAAGCAATAAGGGTAGTTTTTATATAGGAGGGCAGTTAAAAAAAGAAAAAAGCAATCAGGGTTTGCAAGTCTAAGTGCACCCTTCCTGAAGTAACAAAAAATGCTAGGTGTATTAGGCTGGGTAGGTAGCCTGGGGTTGCAGAAGCAAGATCATCTTCAGTTTTGACCTAAACAAGAAAGCTCATCTCATTAGAAGCAGGAGTACCAAGGCAGTGTTTTGATGGCAAGGTTTGGAAGCATGTTTAACTCCCCTTCACTCCCCCAAAAAATCTCTAACTAACAGTCCCCTAAAGGACTTTGGGACTTCCCCAACAAGTCCTGCTTTCAGCTCATTTGCGTGAAATATCAAGTCAAGTTTTGACTTTCCTCAATGAAAAGAAGCCACATTTCTTGTGTAAAATCATTTCTCCATATCCTATTCAAATCACATATCTAAGTTCCAGATCTTGAACTTGGCATCATTTCCCTTACATTTCCATTTCACCAAGTCATATTAAATCCTAATTCTAGTACATAGCTCCCTAACTACTTTCCCATCCCTGTTTGCTATTAAAACTATATAAAATCCCAAAAATATTACATATCCCACCCTATAGCACTATAGCTATGTAACATGGTTTGGGAGATATTGGTCCATTTGGGACTAATATAAACCCTTCGGCGTCTTAAACCCGGCGTTACTTTAACCCTTGGTTAAAGTAATAACCCTGGCCCCCCTCCATCTATAAACCTAACCCTCCCCCTCCATGTGCATTGTTAATGATTTGATGTTTAAAGGTCTAAAAAAACATTAAACTCTAACCGACGCACATAACTCGCAAACCCAAATGAAAACCCACTTTATTAAAGTTTTTCCCCTGCCATATTAAAACGAATAATAAAATGATGATGTGGGCCTCGTCCCTAACCATTTGCTGTGTTGAATAACCCGCCAGCCGTTCGATGGCCAGCACCCCAGATCTACGGTGGGTGGGTCTTTTCCTGCCCTGATGTGTCGAGGGTTAGCGTCCGGGAGAAGGGCGGTTTCCCTGTTGTACTCCCGCCACGCGTCGCCCTCCCGGCTGTGGCGGAGCCTCCTCCTCTGAAACCGCTTCTGCGCAAAAGCGGTGCGATACAAAACAGAAACCGCCTCGCCCTTGTGACGTCAGCGCCACGTCTTCCCCATTACGTCATCTCCGTCCCACCAATGCTCTGCCATGTTACCACCATTTCATCCCTTTCCCGCCTGCGCCCTGCCACCATGTCATTGCCATGTCACCGCCTCGTCAGTTGCCACATCACCCATCCGTACCCGGGACCCGCCGATGACATCATGCTGACGTCATCACGGAAAAGCACTAAAAGCGCAAATATGTCAAAATTTTTATAAAAATCACGTTTTTCGACCGTTGTCAGTCATTATTCATTGGTCTTTCTGGAGAGTCGCTGCCGCTGTTTTTACCGTGTTCACTCCCAAAGCTCGAAATTGACCAACCAAGCTGTTGCAGCCTGAAATTCGACTCCGTAGCTTGCCATTGCACCAGCTCGTCCATCCTCGGTGCCGCTTTAACCAGGTATTTGCCAAGTTTCTCCCCCCTTTGCCCCTGTTCTTCCATTTTTCTCCATAATACATGCTGCAAACCTGCAAAATTCCTCAATTAGCAACTCTGCTGCACCTAAGACTTCACTGAAATCCACTGGTAAGCCTTCACTTCAAAAGCAACCTTGTAAACCCGCACCCGTTTACAATTTCACCGTCAAAACTCCATTTAGAGCTCGACCTCCAGGCAAAATCTTGCAGTAGCTCACCATTGCCCAATTTCACCTCATTCCACCGTATAAATCAGTCCATTGAAGTCATAATAGCTCCTTTCCCCTCTACATTTTTCCTCACGGTCTTTAAATCCAGAGAATTCACTGAGATAAGGGAAGTTGGCCTAAAAACTCTATAAAAATTGCCTTTTTTTTTCATCATAGTGCCAAGCAGTCAAGCTATTATTACATTTGAGTTTAGTCCCAGGTTCCTCTGCTAATCATCACAACCAAGTTTGTCAGTCAGCTGTTGCCTTGATCTTCCCTCCAAGCTCAAACATTGAAAGGTGCCATAATGGCCACTCCATCAGCTTTAGACATCACTCCCATGAATTCACCAAACAAAGAGCTTGAGGCAATGGCTGGCTGACAATGATTATCTTATTCAAGATCTAGTTGGGGACAGGAATCATTTGCATACCTATTTCCAGCTAAGAAACAACTTCCTTAACAACTCTGACACGTATGGAATATGGGAGTCCAATTTTCCACATTATTTCCTCCCTTCTGTCAATGTTTTTCCATAGATTATTCACCTGTGTGCTGCAAATTCTGAACCAAAACAGAGGGCTGTCAAGTCTCCATCTGGGAGCATACTTTTTTATATCACTCCTGACTCCATCAACCAGATGTTAAATTTCAAACAAACGCAGCTATTATATCCTTTCTCCATGAAGCACTTGCTGGAAGATGCCTCCTCTTTCCTTGCTCCCAAGATTGAAAGAATTGCTAAGACATTTATGAAGGCAGATTGCCAACCTAAGGAGCCACCTCCATTCCTATATGACCATTTCAATGAGGTTGGCAAGCTACTAGTAGACATGATATCCTATGTGTTAGGCTTCAAATCAAGTGAACGTGTGGATGAGACAGTGCTGGTTCTGTTGTCTTCCTTCAACCAAGGGCAACCTCCTTCTATCAAGTATAACTATGCCAAGTTCATAGCAAACAAAATTCATGACCAGCTCACAAAGCTAAATAGGGAGGGAGTCTTCAAATATTCCTCATACATCTACCATTTGTTCATTATTATCAGTCTGAAAGCTTCCAGTGTTCCATCAAAAATTAGATTCAAAAGGAGAAAGAAGATCTGTTGTCCTCTGGTCATCAGTATTCCATCAGGTCCAGCATTCTCCATACTCTTACTGTGAGTTCATTGACCAATTTGTCTATCCAATTTCCTGCCTCTTAATGAAAGCTCCTCTTCCTAGAATCTCTTATGAGATGCAGAAGATATTGCAGCTATCTAAGAGCTACAAGTTAGGTGATTGGTATCTCTACCAAGATCACACTATCATCAGAATCTATGGCTGTGAGCTCTGTCCTTACAGGCTCCCAAGATATGTGCCAATGAGGCTGTTTGCCTTGGAGTACTATAGGTAGCTAATCAATTCAGATCTTACTCATTTTCACAACACCAAGAAGAAGGCTCACCTGAAATTTAAAGACCGCCTAGGCCCCTTTATCATGAACAAGAAGGAAGGTTGGCAAGATGCTGACCTAATACTGAAGGATCAACTTAAGTTGAAGAGATTTTTCTGGTGGGTCCCTTATGACCCACTTGGCTTTATTAGTACCAGAAGGGTCAAATATAGATTGACACCCTATACACATTGCAAAATCCCACACATTGAACAATATGCTAATCAAGATGTGTGGGCACAAGGCACTTTAGTTGAAGAATTCACTCAGGAGGAAATTATGGAGCAAAATGTTAAAGACCTTGAAAAAACTCTTGACTTAGATTCTTGTGAGCAGGTAACATTCAAGTTGCCACAACAAATTGGAGAGGGCACATCAGTTGCTGCAGCTGCACAACCCAGACAAGCACCATCTTCATCAACAACAGGTACAACAAGAGGCAAAGAGCCAATGGACATAGAACAGGTGACTACAGAGCTGCCTGCTACTTCAATGGAACATTCCCAAGAACAGGCTCCTCCACAGCAAACAGAGGCATCCCAAATGCCAGTTTTACAAACTCCTGCCCATGAGGAAAGACGCAAAAAACATGACAGAGAAGATTCCACACCTGCCAGTGGATCTGCACAATAGCCTAAAACTAAGAGGCAAAGAGTTGATTCCCCATCTAAGGAGGAAATCAGTGAAGAGATCCTTGAAATCCCAAGGAGAGACAGAGAGGGAAGCCGACAAACACCTACTAGCTCTTTCCAACAAGAGCTAGATAGACAGCATGCCATGGAGTTGTCTTCCTCCACACAATAAAGCAAGAGACCAGTTTGAAACTCAGAGAGCCAAAACAACATTGGGAAACATGCCTGAGCAGGCCAACAAAATGATTAACTTCCTAAATCATCAAACCAGGGAAGAACTGGCAGCATTACAGATTATGAACAGAACAAATGCCATACTGATAGCCAAGAAAGTGCTGACTTTAAGAAGTCTTATTCAAACTCTAGAAGCAAGATGTCGGGAAATCCAAAAGGATGTAGATAATTTTGAAATAAAGCTTGCAGCACTACAGACTAGAGGATTGCCCAGCTTACTAACCAGCACTGGAAGGTTATTGACATGTGACCAATATGCAACTAGGCTCAATAATTATGTCACAAATCAGCTTACTGCTTCATCGAGTTCTTCAACACAAGCAGGACCTCCTACAGGACAGACTCTCTATGATAAGCTGGAAAACTTATTTTACATGGAACATGAAGTCAACCACCTGTTTGAGATGCCTCCTAATTATTACAAGTATACAGAAGCGGATGAGACACTCATTAAGATACAAAGGCATCAGCTTCCTCCTGAAGATTGGTGGCAAGCAATGCTGGCCATTTTACCTAGATGATATCGGTCTTTGGTCCCTTTTTCAATTTTCAAATGCCATGTCAGCTACAGGTCAAAAGTAAGCACTGGATAGAGCACATGAAAGAACATGTGGAATAGGTCAAATCAATGACAAAGCAGAGGGCTGGAACAACAAGCCCAAAAAGCGCGGATTTTGAAAACATAGCCTCAGCCAACTCAAATGAACTCAAAAGTCAACATTTTCTAACAGAAGAGAACAACTCTTATTTTGTATTTACTTCAACATTTACTTCTTCACCAACCGTTCCTTAGGAGTTGGTGAAAGAATTTATGAGTTAATAACTCATCCTCTAGATATTTTGTATCTCCTTTTTGTATATATATATCCCCTCATAGAATGTATTTGGGGTTGGTTGATTAATTCTCTTCATAAGAGACTCGCACTGTATATCTGAGAATTTCTTTAATCAAAGACTGCTGAACAGATTGGAGGACTGACTGCGTGCTGTATTCAAATGGTTGAAGAGTGACTGTGGAATTCTTGTGCTGCTATATGGAACAATAAGTGTTTCTTCATTCTATTTCATTTTATATATATGTTTAACCGTTACCATATCATTGTCTAAATAACAGGAAGAATGGATAGCCTAGACTTTGCTTAACTGCACTCTATGCTCAATTTTTGTTGTTTCTATATGTTTTCCTCTGAATTAGCTATGAATGTGAATTACTTTTGGCTCATATTTCCCCTAATTCACACATGTATGACAGTTATCTAGGAATTCTTGAATGCTCCTAGATAGAGCTCATTCACCTTCCCTCTGTTAAGTTGAAGGAGAGATTCTTAATTGCCTCTCATTCCTTATCCCTCATTCCATTATTATTTAGCCTGAATGTTGTTTCATGTATAGCTATCCTGCTTCATAGTCTCCTTGTGACCAAGAAAATGCACCAGCATTCTTACTTCATGACTCCATGCCCAATGGTTTGAATCTCTTACACTATGCATGCCTCCCTACTTGAAAGACCATTAATCATCCCACCAAAAGCTAAACAAAACACTAAGAACTCCATAACTAGCCTAAAATCCTTCAAACAAAGCTAAATCCTAAAGAGAGAGACCTCTCTGATTGCAGGTAGGCTAGGACCTGCAGTCCAAAGATTGGTTTGTGGTTACCTCAGCCGTATTCCCTTGGGAGTCAAAGGGAACAACCTGAGTGTTAACAGAGATAATGCCCTAGTTTTGATAAAAAAAGGTGCGAATTTTAATGTAAGCCAATCTAGATTACGAGTTGACTGTGATTGGATTGAGAGGGGGAATGAATGATTATGGAATTGGTAGAAAAAAAAGTATCATTTTCAATCCACACTTCTCCTAGGGATCGTGCCACTGCTTTATTTGCTTGATTGTCTGCATTTTTTTTGTTTCCCCTTAAGATATGCATGAAGGTGATTTGTCCCAAGTCTTTTAGTTGTTGACTAATCTTGGTTGTGATTTGGCCCAACATTGCATTTTCAGTTTGGTCTTCTTGACCATTGCTTGGATGAAGATGGAGGAATCTCCCAAAATGACTAGGTTCATTAGATTTTATTTTTATTTATTTATTTATTTTTTGCTCCCAAAAGAAATCCATATGCCTCTGCCTTGTTGTTTGAGGCCGTGCCCAATCCCCACTCAAAAGAGATAGAATTATGCTTGCCTTGGTCAAAACTAATGCCTCTTGCCCCTGCTTTCCCCGGGTTTGACTTTGATGCACCATCAAAGAAGAGACACGGTCTGTTAAAAGCATTCAGCCATAGAATGAATTATTCATCCTTTAAGCGGATATTCCAACTATTATTGATCTATTTCCTTTTGGGTATGTTTGGTAGTTTTGGCTTGTTGTTTACATCACTAATCCATGCTCTTTCTTCCTATTGTAGCTAGTTGAAATCTATTGTTCTTGTTCCTTTAGCTGATAGGAATTTTGTAGCTAGCCCCCATGTTTTTGAGAGCACCTTGCCAACTTTTGACTTACAGTTCTGAAATATTTGATTGTTCCTTGCAAGACATATTTGTCAGCAGAGGAAAGAGGGTAAGCTTATCCAATATCTTTTAATGGTGTTCTTATTTTTGAGAGAGTAAGGGTACTCATTTTTCCATGCTACATATAATTCAATGATGGGCCGAGAGAGATTCACAACTAATTCCAAGGGGCATACAAGAAGACTCCAAAATTGCACTCGAGGAAGAGGTGTTGGATGCTCTCTTCTGCCATGAGACACATAGGGCATTGAGAAGGCTTGAAGAAACCTTTTTTCCTGATATTATCAGTTGTAAGGATTTTCCCTTTTAAAAGTGTCCATATAAACATTTTTATTTTTGGGAGAATTTTAGTTTTCCATACCGATTTCAATGGAGGCTAGTCCTGGTGCCCCTTGCTGTTCTTTTAGTTTTAAATATCCTGATTTCACTAAATAATCTCTTTCAGATGGGTCCCATATGAAAGAGTTTTGGATTTCTTGATTGATTGGGGCAGCTCCTTTGACGAGGGAGATTAAAGAGTCCCACTGATGTTTGAGATCTTGAGGTAAATCGGGTGTCTTCCATTCTTTCTATGAGTTGTCATATTGATCCCATTGTGATATTGACTCCAATGTACGTAACCCTTTTGAGTTCATCCACCTTCTTATCCTTTGAACTTTTGGGTGGGTGGATAAAGGAGGATTTCCCATTATACTATCTTCCCATATATTTATCTCTCAACCATTACTTGGCAGTCTTGATGTATTCTCCTTGATGAGAGGTAGGACATTTTTTAAAAGTTTCTACATTTGGGTGCAAAGCCTAATAGGTGTTTTCGCTAAAAAGAAGGGAGAAGCGAGATAATTCAGATATTTGGATTCTAACACCTGCATCCATCAACAGTTGTCCCTAGTGATTAATCTCCAATCTATTTTCGCTTTAAGGGCCAAGTTCATCAGTCCTAGAAGTCTAATTGAGAGTCCTCCTTTCTTGTAGGGAGATGTAACCTGTTCCCATTTTATGAGGTTGAATTTTTTTTTGTCTATGATTTCCCTCGCCAAAGGAAGCTCCTTATGATTAATTCAATTTGCTTGTGTACACTTATCAGCGCTAGAATTGTTGTGAATTGGTAGAGGGGAAGAGTTGTCAGAATTGACTTAATTAGAGTGACTGTACTAGTGAGATTTAGCCAAATCATTCCCCAAGTTTGTATTTTCTTTTTCATTTTCTCGATATAGTTTGTCCACAATTTTGCTCTCAAATTTTCTTTTGACACTGGTCATCCAAAATATAGGAAGTGGTTCCATTGTGCTTGGAGGGGGATCTCAAGGATTTGCGAAGTTCTTTGGAGGGTGCGGGAGGGTGCATTCTATCCATATGTTCTTCTGTTTTTGTTGTTGAGTAAACATCCGGATGCTTCCATAAAAATGTCAAGCACTTTTTTGAATCTTCGTGCCACTATAAAAGAAGCTCCTCCCATTAGAAGAGTGTCATCTGCAAAGAGGGAGTGATTTATACTTTTAATTCCAGAGCTTATTGATAGACTTGTTAGTGTGTGATTTCTTTGACAATCCTCAAGGTTTCTGCTCAACGAGTCTGCCATTAATATATAGAGGAAGGGACACAATGTGTAGCCTTGTCTCAATCCCCAGGAGCTTTGAAAATACTCACTCGACCTTCCATTGATGAGAGGGGCCATCCACGGGCCGACTATACATGCATTTATAATTTCTATAAGCTCGATAGAGAATCCAAATGTATCAAGAACAATTGATAATAAATACAAATTGACTCTGTCAAAAGCATTTTCCATGTCAAGTTTTAGAATGAAGCCTTGCTATTTTCTTGCTAAACTGGAGTGTAGTGCTTCTTGAATGATCACGATGTTATCCATGATCTGTCTGTTAGGAACAAAACCGCCTTGGTTTTTTGAAATTAAGTTGGTTAGGAGAGGTTTTATGCAATTGACAAAGATTTTGGTGATGATTTTATATGATGAGTTGCATAAAGAGATAGGCTAAAATCAATTGAAAGTTGAGGGTCTTGCTTCTTTTGGGATGAGGGCTAGGAAGGTCAAATTTGTGTAACCTCCCAACTTCTTTTTCCGGAAGACATTTCTGATCATTCTTATTAGATATTTTTTGATGATGGCCCAATAGAAACGATAGAAAGCTATTGAAAAACCATCCGGCCCTGGAGCTTTATCAGGATGGAGGCTCCATACAATTGCTTGAACCTCACTTTCTTCAACCTCTTTCAAGAGTTTCGAGTTTGTTTCTTCATTTATCCTCTTAAGAATGTGCTTCGTGAAGCTCTCGAAATCTGGATTTACTAGCTCAACTGTTAATAGATTTTTGAAATGGTTGTATGCTTCTTTTTTAAGTGCCTCTTTCCCTTTGATCTCTTGATCTCCTTCACCTTTTATTGTGTCAATTTGATTTATGATTCTTCTCATCTTTGTTGTGTTATGGAAGAATGCAGTGTTTTTATCTTTGGCTTGAATCCAAAGATTTATGGATTTAAGTCTCCATTCTTCTTCCTCTTTCTTTTTGTTTCTATAGATTCCCCAGTGTAGTTCTTTCTCCTTCAATTGATTCTCTTTTGTGTCTTCGCTGCCTTCTATCTTTTTCTGCATTATTTCCATTTCTTTCTGCAATTCTTCCTTTCTTTTCTATGGTTCCTTGTGATTATTTTTGGCCCAAGTTTTTATACCATTTTTCAGACTTTTTAATTTTGTTTCCTACACATAGCTTGGCAAGCTCTTGATCTTTTGAGTCCAACCTACTGCTATAATTTGATTAGCTTATTCTTTGTTGTTCCATAAAGAGTTATATCGAAATGGGAGGGGGCCCAAGTTTTCGATTGTCCCTAATCTAATAGCCACTGGTTTATGATCAGAGGCCGCTGAGGGAATGATTTGTGAAGATACAAAGCTGAATTATGCTATGATACTGTCTTGTACTAAAATTTGGTCCATTCTCTTTTATATTACTTTTCCCATTCCTTTTATTGTTCCAAGTATATTTCCCATTCTTTGGGGGAATGCCCATTAGATTGTGACATTCTATTATACTTTCAAGGGTGTCTCGAGAAGGGTCTGCATGAAAAGTACCTCCTAATTTCTCCTCAACATTCAATACCAGGTTTAAATCGCCTCCTACTATAATTCTTTTGTTTTGATCCTGTAGTATGTTTTCTTTGAGGGATCTCCAACATGACTCTTTATCTCTATAGTGATTTGGTGCATATACATTGTAAAGGAAAATTTGCATTTTAGATAGTTTATTTCTTAATTCAGTTTTGATCTAATGTCAGTCTATTTGTTGGTTCTGCAGTTCAAATTTGTCCTTTCTCCACATTGTACAAATTCCTCCTGATGCCCCAGTTGCTTGGAGAGCTGAGCCATCATAATTCCTTAGTTTTTGAATCATTTTTCCCATTTCCTATTCATTAATTTTGGTCTCTTGGATCATGAATATATCAAGTTTTTCCATTGTTAGGAGGTCTTTTGCCGCATTGAATTTCGTAGGGTGTCCTAGGTCTCTACAATTCAAGGAGACCAAATTCATTACTTGCTTTGGCTTGGTTCAGAGGGACCTTTCCCTTGATTAGGTTGATGGATTTTCTCCTTGTTTCCTGTGCTTTTTTGAAAGAAATAGTCCATTGGTTGTTGTGTTCCAATTGCCATTTCCTTTGCAACTGCTTTGTCCCTTATTTCCTTGTTGGTTTTTCTTCCTTTTCTTTTTTGGAGGTCTGAAGAGAGAAGGGAGTCTCTAGACTAGTTTCTTGTGAGGATTCTTTCAAAGGAAGGAGGGGGCGGGGGAGGGGGTGGGTTGAGAGGAGGCTGGGGAAAGAGGAGAGGGAAAAGAGAGGGAAGGAGGATGGGCCAGAGGGGGGGTATGCATGAGGAAGGATTAGCAGGATCACGAGAAGTAAGAGGAGGATTGAGGGAAGAATTGAGAGGGTCAAAGAGATTAGAGTCAAGGAGGGGATTAGATAAGAAGGGTTACAGAATGGATGAATGATTTGGGGGAGTGATCGATGGGAGAGGAGTAGACGAGGAGGGGGCTGGCAGGGCATATGTTTTATTCACAGCCTTTTATTTATTGTTGAGATTGCAACAAGATGATGGAGCTTAGTGAAAAGAGTCGCCTTCACTAAGTGGGCCCACAGGCTATTTTTGGCGCAAGTCTATTTTTAGACTATGTCTATTTTTAGACATATGGTTCATGTCTATGGATTGCAGGTTGTTGTTTATGGATGATTGATCAAGTTGGAAAAAATAGATGGACTTCTATTTTTAGACCACATCGGAGTGACTGCTCAGTCTAAATATAGAACAGTCAAATATTATTAGTTCATAATAGTATTTAGACTATAAACTTTGTCTTATTCTCTTGGAGCACTTCAGGATGAGCTACGGATGTGGTACATGCATATCCCAGAAGGAAATACGTGGTTACCTATGGGATGACTAATATTTGCATGCAGGACTTCAGTTAGAACTCAAGTGAGTTGAGTTTAGTTGACTGGAGGTGCAGTTGATGGAGTTGTGTTCAGTTTAGCTTTGTTAAACTGGTTGTATTTAGTCTAACTGGCAAATAGACTAGAGATGAGTTGGGTGAATTAGTTATTAATTTAATTCACAAGTTATTAACTCATAATACAACTAATGAATACATCAGTTAACTCAGTTGCATGTCAGTGCATGTTCAGTTCAGCAGGGACAGGTGTTAGAGAATCAGATTGCTATCAGTTGTGACTATAGTTGTGCACCAGATCTTGCACAAATCAGGGGATTGATTATGCCAATGAGTTTGCCCACATTGTAGCTTGTTCTCACGTGATTTAGCCAAGGAAAGACGTGGCTGCCTTGGAATCATCATCAGTTCTCATGCAGGTATTGAGCAGTGGAGGGAGGCAAGCAGTGGAAGAGATTTGGAGATCAGATCTGAGCTGTATTGTGTGTAACAGAGGTGGAGATACTTGTGAGAAGTATTATGCTGTGTAATGTTACATGACTCAATCATTAATATAGAGATAGTTGGGGTTTTTAGCGAGATGCTTTCCCCGGGATACATACTGTGTTAATGTGTGAATGCTCTTGATGTTTTATTGTTATTGATGCTGCTATATTGATGATCAACGTAGAGGAGCTTATGTATTGTGTATGTTTTCCGCAATAGTACATGATCAGGATAATCTCCATTGAATATGTGTTAAATTATTCAAAATTTCTACATTTATTTATTGGTTCCCATTTTGTTTCCCGAGCTTCTACTTCTTTAGGTTCTTTTTTTGGACATCTATTAGCGAAATGACCATACTCATGACAAACCTTGCATTTGAATGGGATCTGCTCGTAGTCCAGTTGTTGAATGTGTGTCCAACTATACACCTTGATATATACTGCTTCCGGGAGTCTTTTCCCTAGGTCGATTTTGACGTAGATCCTTGCACATGCATGCATATTCTCCTTTGGTTCGCTTCTGTCTATATATTTTCCCACTACATTTCCTATTGATTTTAACATCTCATCTCCCGAGCAATGGAGGGGGAGGTAAGGAAGATGAACCCAAAATGGAACAATAGTTGGGACATCTAGCTCAGGGTCAAAATCTGACGTCCACCTGTTTAGGTATAGTCCCCTTGTATCCATGAAATAAGGCCCGTTCCTAAATATCAGATCACTGTCCTCTTTAGTTTCAAAATGGAAGGTGAAAAATACTCTACCACAAAATCAAATGAGAATTTTCCCATGGGCTGAATGTGACCAGTTCCTTTCAACCCATTTTTGCACAGATTTTGGAGAAGGCCAAAGGCCAGTAAACTGACCCACCAAGCCTCTTTTCGATAATGAGAGAGCAGCTCGATGGGGAAAGCAAGGAGCTAAAATGATTTCAGGGATATCTTCAAGTTTCTTTATGAATTTGGAGATAACTATCTAGTTTGAGGAGGTCCTAATAAAGATATGAGACTGGCGAAGGTTGATGCAGAATCTTCTGAAGGGTGTTGAGCCGAAAGATGTGATTGAGGAGGAGGCACCCCTACCAGCGCAGAGTCCAGAGGGGCCATGGCAATGGTGGGAGGCCAAGGCTGTGATGAATAAGTAGGTTGACTCAAGCAGTAGAGCGAGATCCTTGTAACGATAAAATGAAATGAAACTTTATGCCTCGTTATTGTTAAGGTTTTATGGTTTTTTTAATGCTTTAGCCATTTTAGCATTTTTTATGTTTAGTTTAAATTAAATGTTCATTTGATAAATGTATTTGTGAGTTGTAATAAGTTGATTTGTATGAGGTTTAGTTTTTAGTCAGTTTCATGTTCAAATCTCATGGAAGAGGTTGAAGGTGGGAGCTAGCCATGAGAGATGAAAATTATTGTAAGGGTTTTTTTTTGGCACAATATCTCACAGTTGGGCATTTGTTTTCTAAACTCAAGTTAGATAAAAAAAAAATGTAAATAAATACTTTATAAATTCATAATCACTTTTTGCTATCTAGCTTCCATATTTTACTTAACAAAAATATTATATGTATATATATTTCATATTATACTGTCTAATTGTTTTCTTTGTGATTTTATCACAATTGCCTTAAATTGAAACTTGATAGTTTCTATTTATTTATAAATGGAGAATGTTATATTAAAGAGACAATAGTCATTCTATCTCCATTTTTGATACTTAATAGTTTTTATTTATTTATAAATGGATAATGTTATATTAATATATGTTATTTATCTAAAATATAGAATGTTATTAAGAAACAATTGTGGTCATAGTTTGATCCTTAAATTGTCATGGATATTCTATTGGACAATTTGTCATGGTAAACCTGATAAAATCATATTTAAAACCTCAAATCCTACATAGTTATAGTTCTATCTCTTTTAAGATTTCTAGATTTGTAGAATACTGTTTTTTTAAATAGTAATGAGTACAATTTACTAGTCACAATTGCTAACTTCGTAGAAATGACTGCTACTATTCCACCCGATAGAACCAATATTTCATAAATGCTACAAGGGCCAACATGTCTACGGAGACTTGAACCCATGTCACATGGGACACAAATCGTGAACCATATCACTTGAGCTAAGTTCCTTTGACAATTTGTAGAATATTGTTAATAGTGCATGCATGCGAATTAAAAATTATGCAAAAAATAAAGAACAACGAAATAAAAGTTAACACACATTTGACACCAGATATGACCTGGGAAACCCTTTTGGGAGAAAAAACCCTGCTGGAATGTGAGGCTGCTCCGCTCTCTATTCTCTTAATGGAAATATGAATGTGAGTACAAAGAAGTATGACTTATGGCCCGTGGGCTACTACAATGCGCAAATCCTCTTTGTGTGCTTGACCTCCTATTCTTCTTGGCTATTTTTTCTCAGCTATGGAACAAATACACTCGAAAGAATGGAACCCCTTTTCCTCCTAGTGGCTTGGTTATAACACAAATTGATAGCTTACTAGTGGCTAGGTTTGACTACCTCAACTCTTAACCAGAGTTACCATATATACTCTTATAGAGTCTTCTACATCATAATCACATGGCTAGCTCATTTTTTTATGAATAATGGGTGCTAACATGGCATCCTCTCGAATTATGGTGGTGAAAACGGGGTCAACTTTTGAGTGGCATAAATTTCACATGTAGACTCTGATTGACGTAATTTTTGCGTTGTTGGAAATTTCTCTGTGTAGAATAGGAATAAAAAGGTTCAATGCTTAAGTGACAGAGTTTTACCCACCAAAAAATGTCATTTGATACCTCAAAACACTCTCAGAAGGTTTCAGACCCATATTTGCCAAACTGGTTCTAGTTCCTGTCGGTAAAAATGGTCCTAATAACTGGTTCCTCCACTTTTTTGACTCTGAAAGCATTGAGATGGAGGAAAAAAAAGATAATGATCCAATTTGGATCACACCTCTCCATTTTGGGAGGCTTTTGTTCTGCAAAAGGTTCTATTGGATGAGGTAAGGAAATTTTTCTCCACCTTTTCTCTAGTGTGACATTTAGCTTTTCTTAGAAGTTGTCATTTCAACACAATTTGCCAAAGGTCGCGTTGCCCCTGTCATATAGTTCTAGATCTCTTCTGCAAAACTGTATTTTTTGTCAACTCTTCCTAAACATCTAATGCCAAATGCTCCACAGAAGGTAGGGCATGTTCCTCTTCCTAATCTAGCATGGAAGTCTTTTATAGCTCTAAATTCTCTACATTCACAACCAAGTAAATGTGCATATATGGTGGTAAACTGGGTTGATAGGCATTATCACCCACATTTCCTAGTATATCAAAGGGATCATACCTCAGAGCCTTGATTTTATTATTAGGCCCATGTAGCCTCTCCTTGTTCAACTGTAACAATACTCTGTCTCCCGCTTTGAACAATTTCTTTGTTTTACGTTGATCATGCCTAGCCTTATATTTCTCCTGTGACTTCTGCAGTGTCTCTTCTACTTGTATATGGATCTTCTTGATCTTCTCTATAATTTTTTCAATCCTTAAGGCGTCCCTTGTAGGATCTTTCTTCACTCCCCCTCGTTGCCCATATGCAAATGTCCAAAGGTGAAAGCGAAAAATATCTAAAACAAGTTTCAAATGGAAACTTTCATGTATAAGTGTGGGCTGCTTTGTTGTAAGAATGTTGTATATATACCATATTTTTGTCCTAGGTCTTCAAATGCTTCTAGTTGTGTCCCCTCAGAAGTTGCACCAAAGTCTTATTGACTACTTCTGCCTACCCATTTGTTTGTGGATGGAAATTTGTAGATCTCTTCAACTTTGTGTCCATCTTCTCCCACAATGTAGTCCAAAATGCATTGAGAAATATTGTGCCCCTATCTGAAACGGTGTTCCTTGGTATCCTAAAGTGCACCCAAAACTTTCCAAAGAACAAGTTTCTGCTTCTTTCCCACTAATGGTCTTTTTATAGGGCATCTGAACACATATCTTGTTGAAACTGTTAATTACCACAAATAGGTAGTCATGCCCCTTCCTGGTTGTTGGTAAACCTACCACAAAGTCCATGGAAATGTTTTCTCAAGGATGAGTGGGTATAGGTAAGGGATGATATAGACCTTGTTTTCGATTGTTAGGTTCGTTGATAAAGCAACACATGCATCCTCTTATGAATCAAGTTACTTTCTCTTGCATCTTGGGCCAATATACATACCTTTGCAAGTTTTCCACGATCTTTCCTACAAAAAAATGCTCTGCAACCTTGGAGGTGTGAGCCCCTATAGTTAGTTGCAATCACTCATCTTTAAGAAAACAAAGCTTATTCAACTTGTAGAGTAACTCACCTTAGAGATGGTAGTCAACAATTTTGTTTCCATCGTGCACATGACTCTGACTCTGCAACTGTCGAAACACCTCCTTGAAGTCCTCATCCTTTGAATCTACCTTTCTATATGCATAATGGGTGAATGAATCCATGTGCATAAGAGTCCCCAAATCTATGATCTTTGATGTGGGTGGCCTTAAGATTATGTCGACTAACATTTTTGTGTTGCCCTTCTTATATTTGATCATCAAATGAACCTGCTATAGAAGCCCCATCCGCTTGTAATGGTTGGTATATTGTAGCTTACTTTGGGACTGAAAGTACTATAGTGGCTAGTCATATGTGTGGATTAATATCTCCTTTCCCATCATATAGTGCTTCCACTTCATAGCTTGCTCCAGGGCATAGAGTTCCTTCTCATAGATAGGGTAGTTAAGATCTCCCCCATAATATACTTCAGAATGGTAGCATACATGCCTTCCTCCCTACATCAAGACTGCTCCCATAGCATTCCCACTCGCATCTGTCTCCACTTCAAAGGGTTGTTGTTAGTTTGGTAATGCCAGAACTGGTGCTTTAGTGATCTTCTTCTCTAGCTCCTCAAAATCCCTTTGCTGACCCTTTCCCCACAAGAAATTCTTGGCACTTGCTATTATGGCATTGAGCGGTGCTCTACTAATGAAAATGAGGTTATGAATTTCCTCAGGTACTGTGTTACCCCAATGAAACTCATGACCTCAGAAACATTAGTAGTCATCGACCATTTCATGATGGCCTCCATCTTGGCAGGATCTATTTTCATCTCTTCTCCAACTATCACATACCCTAGATACACCAAACACTGCTATGCAAACTCACATTTATTGATATTTTCTAGCAATTGGTGCTTCTTTAATGTATCCAACACTTACATCAAATGTGAGATGTGCTCCTCCCAGGTAGCACTGTATACCAATATATCGTCCAAATAGATAATAAGAAATGAATCTATAAAAGGGTGCAATACATCATTCATCAATCTCATAAACGTAGCTGGTGCATTGTATATGCCAAATGGCATGACTAACCACTGATGCAAAACTTTCCTGGTTTTGAAGGAAGTCTTCGAGGTATTTTCTTTTTTGACTCAAACATGTTGATATCTAGAATTCAAGTCCAACTTGGTGAAGTATATTTCTTGCTACAACTGATTTAGTAGATCATCTATCTTGGGCAGGGGGTATGTGTTCTTGAGTGTGATTTTGTTCAATGCCCTATAATCTATACACATTCACCAAGTCCCATCCGTCTTTGGCATAATGATAATGAGTGACCCACATGGTGATGTACTTGGTCAAGTGACACCCCGTTCCAACTGTTGTTGCAATTGATTTTTCACCTCACTTGCTTTTATAACAAACTCCTTATACAACCCAATGTTTGGCAATGGGGAGTCCTAGAATAGCCGGATCTCGTGCCCCACTTCCCTCTTAGGTGGTAACCCTTTAGGCTCCTAGAACACATCCCTGTATACTTGTAGAAACCCTTTCAATTGTTTTTTTTTTTTTTTTTTTTTTCTTAGTACACCCCTCCAGGGATGCCTTACCTCTTACTAACTCTTCTACATACTATTTTTCTCTTAAAAACAAAAAAAAAAACATACTTCTTGCTAGAATTGATCAATTTCTTGGCTTGGTTGGCACTTACCAGTGAAACTTTTGACTTGCCTTTGTGCACATTGATGGTGAATGATTTTCCATCCTTGATGAGATGGTATCGGTTATATCTCTGCATGAATATTAGATCTCACCTAACATGTAGGGACTCCCAAACACAACTCCACATACATCAAGAGGATTCACATCTAGTTCTAGTTCATCAATAAAATCAACACTGATGGAAAAACTAATTTTGCACTGTTTTGTTACCTTCAAATCTGCATCCTTATTTAACCATCCCAGTAGATATGGGCTTGGATGATTATGAACTTCCAACTCCAACTTCTTTCCCATCTCAGCTGCATTGAGATTCACCTGCAATCCTGAGTCAAACATGTGAAAATTTCAAAACTGGTAATCCTACAATAGCAACTCATAATATTTCTTCTATTTATTAAATTAATTAAACGAATTATTTGCAGTTTCCTATGACAAATATTGAAATATATACACTGTAGCCTTCACAAAACAAATACCACAGAAAATAAATGATGGAAAATTAGAGAAATTCTAGCACACATAAAAATATTGACACAGTTAGTTTTGGACAATTGTCCCCGAAAAAACCCAACTCGAGAAAACAGGTGCAGAAGATGAAGGTATCTTTATTAATTCTTCAATAGAAATTCAAGTACAATAATTCAGATATTAGAATAGAGGAAACAATACTGAGAGAAATTTAGTTACAAATTTCTCACTCTTCAAAGCGACTTCCTTACCCCGGGATGAACCCCCTGTCCATACGCTAGGTTTTTGCATCACCCTCTGCACTGGTGCTGCGCATAGCTCAAGTGGAATACGTATCTCTTACTCCCGTCTCTTTTGGAATTCATTTTGCACTTCCTGGATCACTGTTGATTCCCTCTCTCTGCCCCTCCAGCTCACCCTCTATCTCTATCTCCTATGCCGAACTTCAACCACTGAGAAAATTGACCTATCTAGGCAATTGAGTAGTTGCTAGTGTATGTTCTCCAAGCCCCATCGTGTTTCTTCTTATAATCTCTTGTTGAGACATCAATGACCAAAATTAAAGCATAATTGATGGCTAAGATTAACTAGAACTCGATCCATGTCTTCTTTTAGATATTCTCACCATGAATTAATTAATTCCATTTAATTAATCATATCTCCTAAGTTTAGACTTATGAAACATTAAAAAATGATTAATTATTTTAATTAAGATGTCTTTAGGTGGCATTTTCAGAAATGATATTTGGGTTTTGGAGATCTCATGTATTCTAGTCTCTCCACAAAATTTCAAGGCTATAACACATACGATACTACAAAAACTAACACTCCCTCTTAGCGAGGAATGTGTTCTAGCGCTATAACCTACTGAAGCATCACCTTGTCTTAGCACCACCTCCTGTAACGATGCTGATGTCTGGCTGCTTCCCATCAATTACTACACAACTCTGATATGCGCTGCATTTGTGTTGCTGCTGACCCTGCTATACTGCTGTAAATTACTGCATCTGCACTACAACTCCCTCTCATCTGCTATTGCTGCAACTGAAAATCCATCTGTTTATGCTATTGAAATGAGTTCTCCACCATACCCATCTGTTCCCTAAACTGGATGAACTTAACTCTCCCTAGAGCTTTAGTGAGTATGTCTGCTACCTGATCTCCTGCGGAAACATTAGGGGAATTTTGAGGTCTAAAATGGGCCTCCTAAGCAAATTATAAAATAATAGTGGAAATAATAAAAGAAGATTAGATTACATCATCAAATTTTAGAGGGAAAAAAGAAAAACTATTTTTTCAACTCATATTTCCAACTTATCTTCTTATGGGTTTACTCAAATTTCGAGTGACCACTCGTTGGATGAAAAATTTGATTCCTCATCCAAGGAGTACCCATGTTGCATACTTTTGATGGACCCTACTACACGAAAAAAGAAAAATACATGAAAAATGTGATTGTAATCAATGTATTTCTCATTTTTCGTGTAGCAGGGTCCATCGAAAGTACGCAAAATGGGTACTCGGATGAGGAATTAAGTTTTTCATCTAATGAGTACTCCCACTTGAAACTTGAGTAATACCTTAGGGAGATAAGTTGAAAATACGAGTTGAAAAAATAGTTTTATTATTTTATTATTCTTTATTATTTTTATTTTTTTACTCCAAAACTGGTGAATCATCCTCCATGGTTGACATCATCATCTTGAATCCTATTTGTTCTTATAAGTTTTATTTTGGTTGTACATTTTTCTTAGGAGGTCCATTTTAGACCTCAAAATTCCCCTAATGCATACTGTAGTTGAACTACCCCATGTTGAACACAATCTCTGATGAAATGACATCTAATATCAATGTGCTTCAACCTGTCATGAAATATTGGATTCTTAGAGACTTTTATGCAACTATGATTATCACAGTAAACACTGGTCGCTCCCATCTTCTTCCTGAATAAACTCACAAGAAACTTCCTAAGCCAAATAAATTCACACGTAGTTGTGTTGGCTGCCATATATTCAGCTTCTATTGAGCTCAGTGCTACTGACTTATGCTTCCTGCTGCACCAAGAGACCATCCCTGATCCAACACTGAAGCAGTCCTCGAAGGTACTTTTCCTGTCCACTGAACTACTTGCCCAATTTGCATCTGTGAATGTGCATAATTTGACGTCATCTAATCAAGTGTATTTCAACCCAAATTTGATTGTTCCATACACATATCTAAGAATGTGTCTAGTTGCTGCCCAATGTACCATTTTTGGTTCTACCATGAACTGACTAAGGGTATTGACAATGAAACAAATGTATGGCCTAGTGTTAACCAGATACATGAGCGACCCAATGAGCTGTCTGTACAAGGTGGGGTTGACTTCCTTGTCCCCTAATATATCTATATTCTTCCAATTAGTGATCACGGGCGTTGTCATGGGCCGAAAATCCTGCATTCTGAACCTCTTTAGAATATATGTAGCATATCTCCCTTGCCCAAGGAAGATCTCCCCATTCTTCTTCCATACTTCCAATCCTAGAAAATAGTGCATCAACCCCATATCCTTCATGTCGAATTCTGCTTCGAGGTTCCTTTTGCAGTCCTTTATGAGCCTTTATGATCCTGTTAGAAACATGTAATCGACATACAAAACATTAATGAGAGGCTCATTCTCGACCATCAAATAGTAGAGATTGGGATCTGCATCACTCTTGATGAATCCCAAATGCTGCAAATAACTGTCAATTCGACCATACCACGCCTTGGGTGCCTGTTTGAGCCCATATAGGGCTTTCTTCAATCTATTTACATGAGTGTGATTCTCATGAGTTTCGAAGCACTCAGGTCGCTCTATATACACCTCTTTCTCTATCACTTGGTTCAAGAATGCTACCTTGACGTCCATCTGGTGAATCTCCCATCCTAACTACACTGCTAGGGATATAACAGATCTGACAGAGGTATATATGAAAATTGGGGCAAAGGTCTCCTCATAGTCTATCCCTTCTTTATGTGCATACCCCTTTGCCATGAATATAGCCTTGTACTTCTCTACACTGCCATCTACAACGTACTTGATCTTGTAGATCCATAAGGAACCTACAATTGATCTTCCTTTTGGTTGAGGCACTACCTCCCAAACATCATTTTTCATGATAGAACTATATTCTTCTACCATGGCATCCACCCATACCTGATGCCGTGTGGATTCCTAAATGATGAAGGGTTCTATAACCTGAGCTACCAAAGCTTGATATCTGCCAAGCTGCTTGCACTATCTCTTGTATGTCCTAGGAGCTCCGACAAACTCTTCTGCATCCCTCAAGGTATGACACACTTCCCTACCACTGGTGGTGGGAGGTTCAACCAGTTCCTCCTCTTGTCCTTGTTGCTTTGTCTGCTGAGAATTCCATCGATCTCATACCCTTGAAGAGATACTAGTACTGGTCAATGTACTTGATCCTTGTGATTGTTCTCCTACTTGTCCCACTTGTTGTCCCTGCTATTGGATTAATGAAACTTCTGTTGACTGATCACTTGCAGACATTTCTCGAGATCTTTTGAAAGCTCTGTATTCCATGAAATTTACATCTCGCCTTACTACAATCTTCTTACTGCTAGGAATGTAGATCTTGTATGCCTTTGAGGTCTCACTATACCCTACGAGGAACCCCTTCTCTACTGTCTGATCCAATTTACTGCGCTTTTCATCTGGTATGTGACAGTAATCCACACTCCCTAATATCCTCAAATGTTTTACTTTGGGTTTCTTTCCTATGAAGAGCCCCTCTACGTTTTCTTCCCCAATGCTCTATGAGGTGTTCTGTTTTGAATGTACACCACTCTGTCGCATGCCTTTACTGTTGAGATTGCAACAAGATGATGGAGCTTAGTGAAAAGAGTCGCCTTCACTAAGTGGGCCCGCAGGCTATTTTTGGCGCAAGTCTATTTTTAGACTATGTCTATTTTTTAGACATATGGATCATGTCTATGGATTGCAGGTTGCTGTTTATGGATAATTGATCAAGTTGGGAAAAATAGATGGACTTCTATTTTTGATGAAAGTGTGAGTGATCACAGTGTGAGTGATCAAGTCTATTTTTAGACTGGCTGTCAAAAATAGAAAAGTCAAATATTATTATCTCACAATAATATTTGGACTATAAACTTAATCTTATTCTCTTGGAGCACTTCAGTTCGAGCTACGGATGTGGCACATGCAATTGCATGAAGGAAATACGTGTTTCTTATGGGTTAGTTGAATATTTGCATGCATGACTTCAGTTAGAACTCAAGTGAGTTGAGTTTAGTGGACTGGAGGTGCAGTTGATGGAGTTGTGTTCAGTTTAGCTTTGTTAAACTGGTTGTATTTAGTCTAATTGGCAAATAGACTAGAGATGAGTGGGGTGAATTAGTTATTAATTAATTCACAAGTTATTAACTCATAATACAACTAATGAATACATCAGTTAACTCAGTTGCATGTCAGTGCATGTTCAGTTCAGCAGGGACAGGTGTTAGAGAATCAGATTGCTATCAGTTGTGACTATAGTTGTGCATCAGATCTTGCACAATCAAGGGATTGAGTATGCCAATGAGTTTGCCCACGTATTTTCCCACATTGTAGCTTGTGCTCACGTTATTTAGCCAAGGAAATATGTGGTTGCCTTGGAATCATCATCAGTTCTTGAGCAGGTATTGAGCAGCAGAGGCAGGCAAGCAGCAGGGGTGATTTGAGGCAGTGATTGATTCAAATCTGAGTTGTATTGTGTGTAACAGAGGTGGAGATACTTGTGAGAAGTATTATGATGTGTAATGTTACATGACTCAATCATTAATATACAGATAGTTGGGGTTTTTAGCGAGATGCTTTCCCCGGGATACATACTGTGTTAATGTGTGAATGCTCTTGATGTTTTATTGTTATTGATGCTGCTATATTGATGATCAACGTAGAGGAGCTTATGTATTGTGTATGTTTTCCGCAATAGTACATGATCAGGATAATCTCTGTTGAATATGTGTTAAATTATTCAAAATTTCTACATTTACCCATAAAATTCTAGGAAAATCCTGCTCATACATCATAGCGTTTGCAACCCCAACTATTGTTTTGTTCTTTCACTCTGCAACTCCATTCTGCTGAGGATTATATGGATTTGTCCATTGTATTTTGATGCCTTCCTTTGCGCAGAAGTCTGTGAATTATTTATATGTGTATTCTCCACCATTATTTGAACGTAGGACCTTGATCTTTTTCCTTGTCGTGTTCTCTACAAGAGCGTTGAACTTTTTGAACCGATTAAATACCTCATCTTTGGTCTTTAAAAAATAGATTCAGGTCTTCCTGGAATGATCATTAATAAAGGTAATGAAATATTCGTCACCGCTAAGAGCTCTAGTGGACATAGGAACACGAATATCTGAGTGTATCAATCCCAACACACCATTTTCTCTGCTGTCCCTTCTAGTAAATGTTGCCTTTGTGTATTCCTAAGTACAAATCCTCTACACACATCATCGTGCTCTGTGCTGAGAAATGGAAATCCTGTTATAGTTTCTCTGAGCATCCTAAGTGCTCCATGGTGTAAATGTCCCATCCTCCTATGCCATAGTTTGTTTAGCACCTTCCCACTACTATTATCACTACCTATCAGTTCCATTGGAGAATCAAGCTGCAACCTATATAATCTGTTGCTTCGAGCTCCAATCTGTCTCACCTTATTCCAGCTAGAGTGTTTGGCATGCACTTTCTTCCCCACAAAGTGTACATCGTACCCCTTTTCTTGCAATTGGGACACTAAAATTAGGTTCATGCCTAATCCTGGCACATGCAATACATTAGTAGCATTGGCGCTAGTTCCTGTTTTTGTCTGAAATTCTATGGTGCCTCTCCCTACCAAAGTACATTTAGTTCTGTTACCCAAAGTGATTTGGAATTCCATCTGCTCCTCTTGATAGTTAGAGAAATATCCTCTAACTCCTGTCATATGAGTTGAAGCTCCACTATCAATATACCAAACACAAGATGATGTTGAACCTAACAAGCACACTAACTCATCCTCCAAACTAAAAGATAATTCTGAGACTTCCTGATAGTTGATTTTGTCCATGATTTTCTATGCTATTTCTCTTTTCCTTCCCAACGTTATTCTGTACCAACAAACTGTTTCAAAATAATTGCATCCCAAATGAAGATCTACTCTATAAGGAAATTACTATTGCTCGGTTTGCCTTTGGTAATCTTTGATTAGGAAAATTTATTCTCTATCAACTCTTAGAGAAATAATATTTTCCTAAAAAACGACCTTCCTGGTGTTATAGACATATTTGGGCACTGCAACCCCAATCATATATGTCCATAAACCAAGGGCTTCTCACACCCTAAAGGAACAAGGTCAACTGATTACATCATCTCCCATAAGTTCTCCATGGAAAACTGCTTAGAATTGGTCAAAACTAGACCATACAGACTGCCCAGTGCTAAGGGTGCGATGCATCTTACCTGCCACATGCAAAAAGTGTGATGCATACTGAAGAGCCCTTCTGTAGGGTGCGGTGGGCGAGAGTAGACAAATGGCAGAGACAGTTTGCAAGGTGGATGATCATGGAATCTTCCAGAAACTTCTCCTGTGACACTTGCCTCTTTGAATTCGCCCAAGGATGAGTAAGAGATCATGAATCCCCAAGTGGAACCAAAAGCTATCAGAGAGAGGACACTAATCAAAACCCCAGAAGCTAACTCACCCCCTTGCAAACATCTATATATGGATCCCTCATCCCAAAGATCTAGAGGCTGGAATTTTGTATCTTGTAAGGAAGTGTGTTTGGTTTCCTGGTGGAACATCATAGTGTTGGGTGATCTAAGCTTTTCATGAGGTGAAGAAGGGATTTCATGCTGGGAGGATGACACTGGGTTAGATCAATGGGTTGTAATCCTCTTTTCTACTCTTTCTATTAATAAAGCTATTCAAGTTTTCCTCCACATTCTTGTATGTTTGATGATATATGCATTTGTGTGGTCAA
>APFE031294262.1:4782-31189 GCA_000404065.3 Pinus taeda
CACATCAAATCAAAATCATATTGAAGAAGAAACCAATGAAGCACCAGAAGAAGAGATAATGGTAGAAGAAAAGACTCCATCTAGGTATGTTCAAAAAAATCATCTAGAAACTCAAATTTTAGGGGAAAAAGAGTCAAGTGTACAGGCAAGAACTATTACAAGGACCTCAAGCTACCTAGCATTACTATCCTCCACCGAACCTCAAAATGTAAAAAAAGCATGCAATGATGAATGTAGGGTCAAGGCCATGGATGAAGAGCTTGAGAAAATTGAAAAAAATGATACTTGGGAATTAGTTCCTAGACCTCATGATAAAATTATTATAGGAACTAAATGGATATTCAAAAACAAGCTAAATGAAAATGGAGAAGTCATTAGAAACAAGGCCATACTTGTTTGTAAAGGGTATACTCAACAAGAAGGTATAGATTTTGAAGAAAATTTTGCACCTATTGCTAGACTTGAAGCCATAAGGATGTTTCTTGCTCTTTCTGGCTTTCAGAAATTTAAAGTATACCAAATGGATGTAAAATCAGCCTTCATGAATGGAGATTTAGAAGAAGAAGTTTATATTGAACAACAAGAAGGATTCATTCTTGGAAATGATGCAAAACTTGTATCCAGACTCAAAAAGGCCCTTTATGGTCTGAAACAAGCTCCAAGGGCCTGGTATTACCGCCTTGACAAATATCTACACCAACAAGGTTTTACAAAAGGTTCAACAGATAGCAATCTATATACAAAGATTGAAACTGATAAATTGATAATTATTATTGTTTATGTTGATGATATCATTTTTGGTAGCAATGAAGAATCCATGAGTCAGAATTTTGCTTCAGTAATGCAGCAAGAATTTGAAATGTCCTTGCTCGGTGAATTTACCTATTTTCTTGGTCTACAAGTTCAACAAAATAAAGATGGTATTTTTCTTTCACAAATCAAATATCTCAAACAGATCTTGAAAAGGTACGGAATTGAAGATTCTAAACTTGTATGTACCCCAATGGTAACAGGATGCAGTCTCAGCTCAAATGATGAATCAACAGTAGTACATCAACCAACTTACAGATCCATGATTGGCAGTCTGCTTTGTCTAACAGGTACCCGACCTGACATCATGCATGCAGTAGGAACAGTTGGAAGATTCCAAGAACATCCAAAGGCACCTTCAGACAGTCAAAAGGATTTTCAAATATCTTCAAGGAACTCAGGACTTTGGTTTATGGTATCCTAGAGATGTAGATCTTACTATTCATGCATATACAAATGCAGATTGGGTAGGAAGTGTTGATGACGGGAAAAGCACTAGCGGTGGTGCATTCTATATGGGTTCCAGGTTAGTGTCTTGGTTCAACAAGAAACAAATTTCAATTGCTTTACCTACAACTGAAGCAGAATATGTGGTTGGTGCATCTTGTTGCACACAACTACTTTGGATGATGCAAACCTTGCAAGAGATTCAGATCACATGCACTCCACCCATCTCCATTCTTTGTGATAATACAAGTGCCATCAGTATTTCAAAGAATCCAGTCACGCACTCCAAGACCAAGCACATACCCATCAAATACCATTTTCTATGTGAACAAGTGCTTGAACAAAAGGTCAAATTGGAGTATGTTCCCTCTAAAAAATAGGTGGTTGATATATTCACTAAACCACTGCCTAGAGAAACATTTGAATATATCAGACAAAAGTTGGGAGTAGTTGCTACATCATCCTGTTGATTAAATCCAATTTTTTAGAGAAACTTTATTATACGCGCGTTTCATGAAGTATAGTCATGTACACACACAGGTTTCTGTGGGTCAAGAAGCGTATATATTTTTCAGACAAGAAAAACAGTGGGGTAGGCTCTGATATGGGTACTCTATCTAATGTTGATGACTACAACCTATTGATATGCTTTGTTCATTAATTTTTATCTTACTGACAAAAATGCCTTGATCATTGACTTGTTAACAATGCACAGGTAGCACAGGTTCAAGGGGAGCATTAGCCTTCACTCGCATTCTGCATTGTTGGCATTATGGTTGATGAGTCCATCTATGGCTTCAGATATTTATACCTTTTGTTGCTTAAGTCATGTAAAAGTCTAGGGTGTGATATGTCTTCTCATACATTTGAATGAGTCCTATTGGACAAATGATGTAATTTGTATCCCCACTTTGCATGCGATGGATGATGTAATTATATTTCTGTCATGTATAAACAATTGGTATATCCCCACTTGGATGGGTGGATGAGTCAAATTTGGTATATCCCCACATGGTTGGGAGATGGATGTATGTATGCATCATTGGTGATAGGAAGGTCATACTCACATAGTTGAGTTATAGAGTCATGTTATTCTTTTGGAGAATATTTGTGTAGACTTGCTTATGCTGAAGGGGAGCATGGATGGTTTCAGTGCATCTCAGCATGTACAAAGGGGCGCTCAATCAGAGAATTCAGCAGGTACTAAGGGGGAGCATGAACAGCATAGGGGAGAGAATATCTTGGTCCGCCTTTGCCCTTGATGTCAAAGGGGGAGAGTGTCTTGGTGTTGTTGTTGCCATCAAGTCCAAAGGGGGAGATTATTGCCATTATGATATAGGTGTTGTCCTTGATGGCAACTCACTCAGATGAAAGTTCACAGTGTAGCAGGTCAACAGTAAAGGATTACAGATCAGACTCCAAAGAATGAAGAAAGATAGGTATGCACTGGTTCACTTTGTCCAAGGCACGTATACACGTGGTTTAATAGAACAAAAGTAGCGTATAACATATACACGCACTTTCACAAGAGGAAAACCATGTACATGTTGGAAAACTAAGTTTTTGGTCCAAGGTATTTGATGCAAGGTATTTGATCCAAGGTATTTTGGTCCAAGGTAATTGGTCCGAGGCATTTGGTCCAAGGTATTGACCCTAGGTATTGGGTCCAAGGTATTGGTCCTAAGTGGTTTTGGTCCAAGGTATTGAGAAATTCGTAAGAGTATATAGGGAGGAGAAGATCATTAGGCCAAGGAGTGCAAGCAATGAGATTATGAGGAATACTTCTATCTAAAGTATATATTATGTTGCAGGGTTATTTTTGGGACTAGATCTGAAATATTCATGTGCACCTTGAGTTCAACATTGGATCACGAATCATGAGACTTAAAATGACTTATTCTTGAATGATCTGATATTGGTTGAGACCAGATCTGATGTTTTGTGCCTGTTCTATTTGTTATCTATCATGATCTGGGTTTGTCTGAAGTCTGGAATTGCAGCAAACTTCTGAGTCAAAATTTGCAGATCTGTACGCAGGTTCATCTCCTGATGATGAACCACACTAGTTGGTTCGAAACGCGTCGACAAATGTCTTTTTCATGTGATTTACGCCGAAGCTCTTCTTATAACTAAGGTTCATCTTAGCCAAAGGGCGTGTACACACAAGTTCGACTCTTTCAAGTAGCGTATACAAAGAGAAAAGCTTATTTTCAGATATATCTGATCAAATTCTATTGTTTTATTGTTGTCTGCCAATGAAGTCTTCTTAGATCTGAACGTAGAATTATTGTATAAGGAAATTGAGTTTGATTGATTGATTGATTAAGAAGGAAGGGTGATCCTTGTTGGTATCTATTTTTAACTCTGTAATATGGCAGTAGATCTTCAGAATGTCACTGATTGGTACATTCTGTGGTTCAGAAGTTTATGATTCAATATCTTTAGAGATATACACAGGTTGGGTTAAAGGAAGTAGCGTATACATGTAGGTTGGGTTCAACCAAGTAGCATATACACTCTAATGCATGATTTTTGAGGTTACAGTTGGTTCTGGATGATGATGCAGGGTTCTAGGTTCAATACAGTGTTCTGGTGTGAGTGATCTGATTGTTCAGATTATCTGAATATTAGTTGATGCAATTTAAGTTTAAAAGGATTTGATGGGTCCAGTGTGAAAATTTGATGAAACGTGGCCTTCAGCTTTTGGTGTTGTGATCCAGGAGTATCCAGTCTGAAAATTCATGAAACGTGGTCCCTGGTGGAAGAGTGGAGTTTTCTGTAGGTTGGCACCTATGTACTAGTAAAAATATTGCCTAGTACAAGAGCTAGGGGGTTGTAGCTCCCTTCCAATAGAAGCTGGAAAACGAGAGAAGGTTGTAACCTTCTGTAGGTAGAAGCCTGCGTACTAGTATGAGTCTGCACGAGTACAAGATTGTAAACATATTTTCTTACTATTAAAAGAAGATAGAGACGACAACAATAGGTAGTTTTTACCCACATTGGGTTTCCACCTTAAATCTTGGTGTTCGTGTGTGTTGCTTATGTGTGATGCTTTATTCTACTTTTACTGCACTGTCTAATAAATCTCTGATATACTGGTTTAAGCTCAACACATGATAAACTGTCTAAATCACAAGTTCTTTGCATATACGCTTATTTCTTTAAATACAGTCGGATATTCACGCTAGTTCACTTCACTGAAGTAGCATATATAAATATGTTTAGGAAATAAAATTATTAATTTGATAATACTCATTATTGGATGGTTGTGACAATACCTTGGTTTCATTATGATCGTCTTTGACAGATGGCTCCCCCCATACCTGGATCCATTTACATGATCATTCTCTGGATGGTTACGTCCATGCCATGATTCATGTAGCATTTGACAAAGATCTTAGTTTATGTATATGTATTTGTACTTGCTTGCAAGTTTTCCGACAGCAGACCAGTTCCCCGCACTGATTTATAAAGAATTTCATCCCTCACTCCAGCTCGACCTTCACGCTTTAGGGGGCATATGTTACATGAAATTTTGTCACTATCCCTGTACTCCCCGTTCCTTGATCGTGGAGGACCTCTATAGTGAACCCCACATGCTTTGCCTTCATGAAGAAACTCCCATTGTGTCCCTCTTCATGAGCAGATCATTTCCCTTTTGCACCATTTCCCCTAAAACTTTTGTTTTGCCCAATTTACAAGGCCGATCCTAATGACCTTTGTCTCCCCCACGCTGATGTGCAGAGATTAACACTCTTCCCTTTGCTAATCGGTGCAACTGAGCTATGTTCCAGTCGCTTTGGTCCTGTTATGAATTTTTTTTTAAATTAGAGTTGAAGCTTCCAGCTCTAGAAGCTTTGTAATTGAAGTTTGGTAAATGGTTTGGCTAGATGAGGTCGAGGATGATAGTTTGGGCTCCTTTCCCCTATAATGATGGAACTACCTCAAGGGATAAGTCCTCCCATGAGAAGAGGATCCATCTCCCATCCATATTTCCTATATAAACCCCCCTTCTTCCCAAGCACAAACTAGTTTGTGAATGTTATAGTCAAAGTTAGAGTGTGGGCTAAGTGTGAGTATACTATTTTGATTAGACAAGCAAGATATTACTAGTTGTAGCCATCTAGTTCTGTGAGGGAGAAGTGTGTTTGGTTTGGAGTGAAGTCTAAAGGGAAAATCCTTTAAACTATTTTTGTTTGAAGCCATCATGGAATGCTAGCAGAAGTGTGTGGGAACCCGGTCTTGTCAGAGGAAGACTGCGATGTCAAGATGAATGGTTGTAATCTCTCTTTGATATTAATATATGCAACTATCGATTGATTTCCTACATGTTTGTAATATTACATATTCGTGTCTTGATGCTTCTTGACTCATTCAGTAGGTTGAATTGCAATTTGTCTATTATTATGTTTGTGTGTTGTTGTTGTTTACTTGTATCAAGAGTTTGAAGAAGGAAGCGAGAGATTGTTGGAGCAAGCAAGCGAGGACATCATCAAGCAGGACAAGAAACCAAGAGGTAGGCCCTCTTCATTGATTCTAACCTAAGGAAATCTTCCATAAAATGTAACTGTTGTGGCTAGACCCAATATCGAGCTAGAGGAATTCGTTCGTGTCGGCACTTATAATTTTACTTCACCACAAGAGCCCAACACCATTGTTGCCATCACCAAGGTCCAGAAGAATGAGCCCAAAGATCCAGAGGAGGGGGAGTGTCTTTTCCACTCACAAATTTGGGTGAAGGGTTCGACGCTGCAATTCATTATCGACAGTGGCAGCCAAAAGAACCCCATTTCAGTAGAGGTCGTGAAGCGGTTGGGCCTACTGACCATACCACACCTAAAACCATACATCAGGCGGATTCACCAAGGACAAGATCTCTGAGTCCACCAAAAGTTCTGCCTTCCCTACAACATCAAGCCCTTCACAAATGATGTATTGTGTGATGTTGCACCTCTTGATGTTTGTGATGTATTATTAGACCAACCATACTTGTGGAAGCGACATGTTGTATATGAGTCAACGCCTCACACTGTTATTATTTCTTTGGGTAATTTGTTATACAGGATAGCGGAGGCAGCCCCACCTATTGCCACATCTTTGATCTCTACTAAGAAATGCAGTAAGATCATCTCCCAGACTAGGAAATTTATTTTCTTTCTAGTTCGCTCTTAAAGTAAGGGGAAGCTCATAGCCACATTCATGGCCCCCGGGAAGGTTCCCTCCACACAACAAAAGCAGGGGGATACAGTCATGAAAGAATATAGGGACATCTTCTCCTCACCCACAGGGGTACTGTTCCACTGTCAGGCCAAACATTCATTCGATCTAATTGTCAGAGCACCTCTACCGAACAAGTCGATAAATCGCCGCTCCATTGTGAAAACTGCCAAGTACAAGCAGCAACATGATCAGCATCGGGTGCCACACAAGTTTCAAGTGGGCGACAAAGTTTGGTTGCATATGTAGAAATAACGCCTTACAAGAGCCCATCAGAAGCTTAGACAACTCCGATATGGTCCTTACACCATTAACAAGGTTGTGAGAAACAATGCTTTGGAGCAAAAAATTCCCCCATTCCTTAGCTTGCACCAAGTGTTCAATGTAGACCACCCTCGACCATGCTTCCCACAATTACTAGACACATAAGAGCTTGCAGAACAACTCACGAGGGACCAAGTTCAATAGAAGTTTCCCCATCTCATGGAGGCACTCAACACAATGGGGACCATTGCTTCCTAAGGGGGGATGAATGATCCAGGTGGATGTTGGTGGCCACCCGCCTATCCCACTTGGACCCCCACAACTATCTCTTTCTATTTTTCAGTTTCCTTATTTGTAGCACAATTTACGATTTTTAGCAGTTTTTCGGGTCCTAAACTTCGGGAGCTGTTTTGAGGCCCTAAACGACGTTTTTTGGAAATCTACCACTTGCAATTTTCTGATAAAATCATCTTTTTTGTCGTAGTCCTCAGATAGATCTTTCCAATTGGGAATCGTGCACGTCAAATGAAGATAATATGACCAAGTCATGACCCCGGGAAGTCGGTTGTCCAACTAACCCCAACGAGGCACATAAACTCTTGGTGTTACATCTCCTCGGGTTAGGGTTTTGGTTGTTTAGGGTTTGCTCTTATTTTTCAATAATAAAAAGGCCCTTGAGCCTCATTGTAACGCAGTTTAGAGGCATCTAGCCGCCACATCTCTTCTCAGAGATAAGCTACCATCGTCCGAGCTAGTTTATTTCCATTTCTGTTTGTAAGCATATTTCAATATTTTACATTAATGAAATGAAATATTATTTATGTTGCATATCTGTATTTATGGTTATCTTTGTAATTGGTTTTGTTCATGTTTAAATACAGATCAAAAAACACACTTGCATGTACAATGCATGCCAAAACTAGCATGGAAATCATACATGCAACCTGATACCTGCAAGTAATTCCACTTTAGCCACTTGAATCCTACTCTTCTTTGCTTTATCCTTGTTACCACTTGCTTTCTTCCTTCCTTGTTTCCTTTTTCTCCTAGAATATTCTGTGTCCAAGAGTATGAGAGAGAGAGAGAGAGTAAAGAGAGAGCTCCAAAACTGAACTGAAAAAAGGTTGTGAACTGATCCTTAAAAGGCTTTTTATTAATGAGGCCTCTATTTTCTTCATTTTCCATTATTTTCCTTTGTTTTCCTCCTCACAATCAACTTGTGACCTTTCACCTTCCTTTTCTCCTAATTTCCATTATTTTCATAAATAAAATGCCAATTAAATGCCTCTTTGCCTAACCAAATTCTTTGCCATTGCCTTTGCCAATTTCCTTAGCCATAATAAACCAAATGAACCCACACTAGGATGTTTTACCCAACATTCAGCTTGGAATACATGTCCCATGACCTTGGTTATTATTTTGTCTTTCTTAACTTTATTACATGGAATTTTGACCAGGGCTATTATAGAACCCTCCCTCTTGGGGGAACATCGTCCTCGGTGTTCAATGACACCTACAACCAGCAAGACCGCTGGAAAGAAAGACATATTTCCCATGGATCTTTATAACTTAGCTTGATGTAGTATTTACAATGATCAACCTGTTCAAAGAAAACCAACATGACAACATAACAACATGACACCCATATCACTTACTAGAGCTTTATAGCATAGCTCATCTCGGTATTTACATCCATTTACATATATACATATACCAAAACATCACGCCAAAACATATGTCAAAAACGTTCGCTCAACTAGCGAATAAAGAAGGATACATAGCCTACATCCGATTCACCATCTCCCATGTAGCTTCATCGGGCCCAAAGTGCTTCCACTGCACTTTAACCTACTTGATTGCTTGGTTCCGAAGCATGAGCATCTTTCTCTACAAAATAAAATGAGGTTCCAGCTGGAATTATCCTTTTGGCTCCACCTGCAATATAGACCAGTCAATCACATGATCAACATATTTAACATACATATTAAGCAATGAGACATGGAAAACATCATGGACTTTCACTTTTGGAGGCAATGCAAGTCGATAGGCTATTGGTCCAATCCTTTCAAGAATCTTGAAATGTCCACTAAACCGAGGTGCCAAGTTGGCACATGATCCAATTCTCAAGGAGATCTTCTTGGGCTTGATGCACAAGTACACATGTTCCCCAACCTGAAAATCCTTAAACATCTTGTTCTAATCTACATAGATTTTCTATCTGTCTTGTGCTACCTTCATATTCTTTTTGATTACCTACATTTCTTGTTCCATCTCTACCAACAAGTCCGGTCCTATCAACACTATGTTCACTACATCACTCCAACTAATGGGAGTATTACAACTCCGCCCATGCAGTGCCTCGAACAGACTCATCCTTAGTGACCCATTGTTGTAAGAAAATGCAACCAACGGAAGGTACTCCTCCCATATCTTTTGTTGATGCATCACATACATCCTCAACATGTCCTCCAATATCTTGTTGACCCTCTTTGTCTGTCCATTTGTCTACGGATGGTAAGTTGTGCTGAGGGCCAACTCATCAGCACAATTTTGTGCCCAAACTCGCAAACAACTCCTTCCAAAATCTCAAAGTGAACTTAGCATCCATGTCTAACACAATATTCCTTGGAACATCATGTAGCCTCACTACATCTAGTATGAAGACCTGTGCTACATCATTAGCTGAATATGTAGAATTCAATGGAATGAATTGCGCTACTTTTGTCAACCTGTCCACCACAACCATGATGGAATCATGGTGTCTAGATGTCCTCGAAAAACCTGTGATGAAATCCATGGAAAGGACCTCCCATTTCCACTCTGGAATCAGAATTGACTATAGTAATCCACTTGGGTGCTTATATTATGCTTTTTCTTGTTGACAATCTAAGCATCCAGCCACAAAATCTACCACTTCCTTCTTCAGATTCGACCAATTATAAAACTTCTTCACCATTGTCAATTTCTTATGGTATCTTGGGTGCTCTGAATATAGTTTTGCATGGAATTTCCACAATATAGTATTCTTGAGCTCACTGGCATTCGACACATAAATCCTGTCCCTAAATCTGAACAAACCATCCGCTGTGAGACAATAGTCCACATCCTGATCACCTGTACCCTACTGTAACATGTGCCTAAGATCTCTATACTTGTCATCATGTTGTTCTACCTGTAAAATCTGATCCTATAAGTTTGTCCCATAAGAACTCATAGCTACTATATGATTCACATGCACTCCCTGCTAAGAGCATCTTCAACCCTGTTTTCCTTTCCCTTAATGTACCGGATCTCAAAGTCAAACTCGCTAATCATGGCCAACTGCTAGCTTGCCTAATATTTAGATTTGGATGGTCAAACAGATACCTCAATGCACTGTGATCGCTCATCAATACAAAGCTCCTGCCAAGAAGATAGTGCCTCCACATATTCAATGCATGGATGATCGCTGCTAACTCAAGATCATGTGTTGGATAATTTTGTTTGCACTCATTTAGCTTCCATGAATCATAGAACATTACCTGTCCTTCCTGCATTAAGAATCCACCAAGTCCACTCTTGCAAGCATCTGTACACACCGAAAACTCTTTTTCTGGATCTACAATCTTTAAGGTTGGAGCATTTGTCAACAACTACTTCAATTTCTCAAAACTTGCTGCACATTCCTTGGTCCATTCAAATTTCTTACCTTCCCTCCATAGTGACGTAATAGGATATACGATCCGAGAGAAGTTACTAATGAACCTCCTATAACAACCTGCTAGCCCCATAAATGATATTACCTCATCCACATTTCTAGTAACTGCCCACTCCATGATAGTTCTTATCTTCTTTGGGTCCAAGGCGATGCCTTCCTTGGAAACAACATGTCCCAAGTAATGTACCTTTGTCTAAAAGAAATTGCATTTACTAAGCTTGGCATACAATTGATGCTCTCTTAGGAATCTCAATAGTGTTGCTAAGTGTTCGACATGCTCTTCCTCATTCTTAGAATATATCAATATATCATCAATTAATAAAATGACAAAATTGTTCAAATAAGGACGCAACACACTATTCATCAAGCACATGAAAGTAGATAGAGAATTAGTTAGACCAAAAGGAACCACAACAAACTCATAATGCTCATACCTAGTCCTGAAAGCAATCCTCAACAACAAATACATGTTCTTGATTGTCACCTTATTCAACTGCCTATAATCAATGCATAACCTAAGAGTACGATCCTTATTCTTTAAAAACACCACTGGTGCACCCCAAGGCAATACACTTGGCCTAATGTATCCCTTTTCAAGCATTTCCTTCAACTACAACTTCAACTCTACTAACTCTGGTGTGCTCATCCTATATGGTGTCTTTGATGTTGGTGCTTCCCTTGGTACCAACTCAATGGAGAAATCCACTTCTCTATGAGGCGGAAACTCTAAAATCTCTGTTGGAAACACATCCTAAAACTGCTGCAAGATCGGGTACTTTTTCATGACTTCTGCATCCTCAACATCCTTACCTTTATCACTAGAAATATTCACTGCAAATAACACACACCCTTTTCTATGACTACGCTTTGCCTACATAGTTATCACAATTCTAATTGATGTAGTTTCTTCTTACCCTGCAATAATCTTTGTTCCCCATTGTCATTCAAGCATTCACTAGATTTGTCATAGCAATCCACCTTAGTCCTATGAAGATACAACCAGTCCATACCCAAAAGCATACTATATGATCCCAATGGCAGTACATTCAAATGTGGTGAGATAGGCATACCATTCAACTTGAATGCACAAGCTCTTACCCAATGATGAACTCTCTTCTTTGTACCTATTTCCAAATGCACTAACCAAGATTTTGCATACACTTCTTTATTCAAACCACAATTATCCACCAGTTCGGGACTTACATAACTATAATTAGGTCTAGGGTCAATCAAAATAGAAACAAATTGATCACAAAGCTTACCATCCATCTCGATAATATATGCCTGGTGATCTGCCTGCTTGTTATCCAGTGCTACATAAATTCATGTAATGCTCTGCACAACATCCCCAACTGTTTGTGTGTCCTTTGCATTGTAAATATGAGGCATACCACCCTGATTCTGCGAACAATCCCTCTTGAGATGCTCCTTGCCACATATCCAACACTGCCATTGTCCCTTACCATCACCTTTATTCTGCTACCCTCCAAGTCGTGACCCATTAAACTTATTGGAAGGTGTAGCATTTTCTTTCTCTCCTGCATTATGAGGTCTTGTTCACTTCGGCTACCATTTACCTTTAGTTTTGTCTTTCCCTTTCCAACCTTGCCGAGGTTCTATCTTATGCTTTGATTGCTCATAACAATGCTTCAATTTCCCAATGACTTCTTCAAGTGCCCGAGACTCATCATATTCAATCCGAACTCTAAATTCTAATGGTAATCCACTGACAAATCTCTAAACTTTTGATTGTTCATCTTAAGATACGATACGTACTCAACAACTCCACGAACTTGGTTGTATACTCCTTAGTCGTCATCGACCCCATCTTTAGCTCATAGAATTCCTTTGCTTTGTTGTCGTAGTACCTCTCTGAAAACTATTTCTTCCTGAAAAGTCTCTTGAATTCATGCCAACTCAACTCCTCTATCCTAATGTCACTAAATCGCTTCACATCTTCCGACTAGATGTCTGCTTTCCCTTTGAGGCTAAAGATAACTATTCTGGCCTTCATGTTCTCTGTGTAATCATGCAGCTCAAAGAAATTATTCATTTGAGTATCCATGCCTCTACATCTTTTGGTTTCTTCTCCATCAAAAGTAGGTGCCTTGGATTTCTTGAACTCATCTCTCAAATATCCCCCATCACTCCTCCTGTAAGGATGATAACGATGATGACCATGGTACATCTCAGAACAAGAACTAGAATAGAACCTATGTCCATCACCTCTCCTATCTGGTGTATCCAAGAACCTGTCATCTCTAATCGTGTCATCTCTGTTTAACCTATTCCCACCGTGAGATCTACTTTCATATGCTCCATTAGTCCTATCCTCTTTCCCATGGCTAATCTTAAGCAGTCCCTATCTCTGCAAGTTTTACAAACCCTAAAGGATTACTGCATTAACTTTTGCTTGTTTTTCTTGTGCTTGAATGATTATATCATTTTCAAAATTTAGACTTCTGTGATCCATATTACATTATCTGCTTTGAAACTTATTCTTTATGCCTTCAAACTTCTCAATGTGTTTGCTAAGTCAAAAGAGTTCCCACCACCATGCTACTCATTTGATCCATAGGGAGATTCTCAAGAACTGTAGTCTACCATCTTGTTAGTCATCTTTGATCTTCTTCCTACAAGTACACCATGTCAGCTTAAACCAAAACATAACATAATCAAAATACCTTAGTATAGTTCAGGGGAGGATATCTCATCTACAAGATCAACCATATTAGCGTAATACATGTATAAACATAATCATATAAGTACATAAACATAATTTCAACCATTATCCAGTTATCATGCATGATCATACCAACCACATACCATGACCTCATGCATGACAACTATAACCATGTCAATGTATGCATAATGATGTATAGATACTAACATGCATAACAAGCGCATAACCAACACACACTCATGACAAATGCATCCAACCACAACACCAACCACTTTCACATGGAGACACAACTACAACCATGCCTACACAACAAGTACATAGACCGCAAGCATAAAGAACACATATGCAACTGACATGTATGCATGACCAACACATTCTGCCCATCCAGTCCAAGGGACGAACCATGCTTTGATACCACTCTATAACACCCTCCTCCCACATTTACCTAAGCTAACTAGTCTACTGGGGTAAAAATGTGACAAAAAGTTACTATGGTGTGATTTAAATCCCTATGTACATTTAAGGAAGTGGAATCGACAAAACAAAACCAATCTAACCTTTCTCAGGAGCTACAAAACCTTTACGAGACAACCAACCCTTCCAGGTGCCCAACCCCTGAGGCAACTTGTCATTTTGTTGAGCTAGACCCCCAATCGCTCCCATGACAAGCTATGCATGCGACTGAGACCCTCCAGTCGCTCCCACAACAAGGTATGCATGCGACTGTGGCCTTTTTCAGGCAATTCTGAGCTAGCAACCCTAGATTCTATGCCACTTTTCAGGGCTAGGTCTCAGTCATTTGCCTAGAACTTCATGAAACTTCCAGAAATGACAAATACCAATAAATTAAAGCTACTGATGCAAAAAAAGGGTACAGGGACTTGACCTGACCCCTACTAGCCATGACATGCATTTCGTCAAACATATCACAAACATGTAATCTACATGTCATAACCACATATATGAGCATAGGGGTCTCATACTTATCTGAGAATAGTTAAGAAGAATTAATGCCTTATCACAATAGTTGCATTATCATCTATCAAGTCATATACTCAGTCACATTTCTTGTACTAATCAAATCATGATGAGAGCCATAACCAAAGTCTATCATGAACCATGCTTATAACCAACATAATAACAATAGTAGAACAACCATAAAAACCACATGTTAACAAGTACATTTACACATGAAATACCAAAGGAAAAGGAGTTCTTATTAATGTGTGAATAAGCCAACCAAGTCAGGGACTTCCACAAACCACCTGACCATAGATTGGGTTGAACCAAATATTTCTTTCATCCAATCACCCCCATGCCATATTCCAAGCATGAATGTGAGACTCACAACAAAACCAACCAAAGCCTCCTTAGCCTTTACCGTATATCCCACCAAGGGATTCCTAGGTCTGAAACCCTCATCAATACAACCAGGCTTTACCGCAATCCCGCTAGATCACTAGGCCTATACAAGCATGGATGCTTTCGAATCTCTCCACCTAAACTATGAGGAATTTGTTTGTCTCCACCTCTCAACTTTACCGTGTATCCCGCCATTACCGGTCAAGGGATTCCTAGGCCTATGAGGTCACTACCATCTGGGCTTTACCGTGTATCCCACCATTACCGATAAATGGATTCCTAGGCCTAATCAAGGGTATTCACAATCAATATTTACTGTATATTCCACCTTGATATTTCCAGGTCTTGTGATTAATCCTGATACCACCCCACCTAGCTTCGAATCATCTAAAAATCCATCTCAACCCAAAAAAAGAGAACCCCATCACACCATGGCTATCCGCAAATGGCAAGGCAAGGTTGAAAAACACTATCACACCTAACAAAACCCATGCCAATGACATAAAGAAAACCAAAAACATGCATGTATGTACCATGCACACCAGAACTACCAAGGAAATCATACATGCAACCCGATACCTGCAAGTAATCCTGCTATAGCCGCTTGAATCCAAATCTTCCTTGCTTGATCCTTGCCTCCTCTTGCTTTTCTTTTCCTTCCTTTGTCTTCTTTTCCCTAATGCTAGAATTCTCCAAGAACACTCTATGTGTCCAAGAGTATGAGAGAGAGAGAGAGAATAGAGAAAGAGCTCCAAAATTGAACTGACAAAAGGTTGTGAACTAATCCTTAGAACCCTTTTTATTAATGGAGCCTTTATTTTCTTCATTTTCCTCCTCACATGCAACCTGTGACCTTTCACCTTCCTTTTCTCCTAATTTCCATTATTTTCATAAATAAAATGCCAATTAAATGCCTCTTTGCTTGTCCAAATCCTTTGCCATTTCCTTAGCCATAATAAACCAAACAAACACCCACACTAGGATGTTCCACCCAACATTAAACTTAGAATACGTGTCCCATGACCTTGGTTATTATTTTTCCTTTATTAACTTTATTACATGGAATTTTGACAAGGGATGTTACAAGACAACTTGTGGGTTCCTTGATTTGTCTGGTGAACACAAGGCCCCCGACATGTGCTATGTATTTAATCAGTTGATTCAAGCCATGGTGAAGCCTACCAAGTTGTATTGGAAGGCAACACAACATATGTTGAGATACCTCAGAGGCATAATTGAGTATGGGTTATGGTACATGAGGACAAAGGGAGTGAATCTCCAAGGCTTCACTGATGCAGATTAAGCAGGGAGTCCATCAAATAGGAAAAGTACTTTAGGTGCTATATTCAGTGTTAGGTCTGCAACTAGTTCCCGGTATAGCAGGAAACAGAGCCCCGTGGCACTCAACTCAGCAGAGGCTGAATAATGTATAATTTTGTAGAATTTTTCTACAAATCAGCTAGCTTTGATACCATGTAGAAATTTTTCTACAAATCAGCTAGCTCTGATACCATGTAGAAATTTCCCACCTGTAGATCACCTGGTAATGCAATGTACTAAAGCAAAACACTTGATCTACTTCTACAAACAATTTAGCGGAAGCTTAATCAACCATGAGCAACATAAATAAGGACACATATAACTGATATGGAGAAATCAAATACACATAACACAAGATATATCTAGGGGAAAGCACCAACATAAAACCCCAACACTGTATTATCAATCAAGTGGAGATCCTCAACAACATACAAAAAGAATTAGCTCAATAGTTATCCTGCTCTCTTTGTAATCAGAAGATCCTGATGATCTTCAATCAGAAGATGAAAATCATGGACTACCTAGGCCTCAATATATAGGCCATAAGTCCTCCAATCTCCTATAATAGATCCTTCTCCATGCAAGGAATACTTACTAGAAATATCCAAGCATCTGATAGTACACTGTCCCACATCTGATCTCAACTGGGTCTCTGACAGAACTGACTTGTAATAGTTATCCATGAGTGAATCCTCAATTATCTAAAATAATAGTTGTCACATGCATGCAAGCATTAACAAACTATATTTTATTATTTTAACAACTTGTTAAAATAATCTAACTGGACTTGACTAGTTAGAACTAAGTCAACTGATTTTATCATTATAGAACTGAACCTTATCTCCTTTAAGCAAGGGATAAATTCCTAAATCAAGGGAGAAAATAATTGCACGATCTCACAAAGACTTCAAGTTTAATTTTCCATAATTAATTAACTCAACTGAATTAATTAATTAAGATTTCCAACTGTTGTTAAGACCAAGATTAATTTTACTTCCTATAGATAGACTAGGGACTCCTATAAATAGGAAGGGACCCAGAAATGCTATTTTTAGAAATTTCTATTTTTAGCAGTTTCACCTCTCACCCAAGGTGGCAAATGACCTCACTGGACAAACTGCTATTTTTAGACATGCTATTTTTTGCAGGTCTATTTTTAGCACATTCTAAATTTGACATTTATTGTTGCACATTTTTCAACACTCCCTCTCAATAAGAAAGGCTTCCTCTCGAACTCGATCCTGTAACTCTGGAATGTTCTGCATGCAACACATCTACCCGGTCCACTTGGAACAAAAACACTCCAAATTGACCACTCTGTTGGGTTAGGAACATACTCTGATGCTGAAGCTCTACTTGTTGCTGACAAGTGCTCCCTCTCTGACATCTGCGCTACTGCAACATCTCCATGCATCTCATACCATTGCACACCTCTCTGTGCCACCTATCACTGTGCAAAACACTTGTGCCTCTCGCATTGCTACAACGTGCTAGCTATGCGCTGTCTTGGGATTATCTGCACTGTCACTCTCTCTGCCGCTCCATCCGCATCTGTCTCTACCCAATCAGTCAGTTCCTGCTACTCCACATCGGAGCTCCTGTAGCAAGGTCTCATCCAAGAGGTTGGGTACCTCAAGGATCCTACCCCTCCTCCTTCGAACGATCACTCTATATCGGCCCACCTCCTACTTGGAGGTATGGCTGCATGTGATCCCTCAGCCCACCTGGCTCGAAGTTTCCCCCTACTGGAGGTCTCTGCATGAGTAAATATCTCTAATCGATCTCCTCTCAGCTTCCCCTGTTGTGGCTGCTCCACAACCTCCTGAAGTTGTTGCACCAATCGTGGCTCCTCCACAATTGTCTGAGACTTTTTCTGGTTCTGCATGTTGAGAGGTAATATACCCTCCCTCTCAACCACCAAGTCTCCATCAGTTGCCTTGTTGCTCAAGGCTTTGCATGCATCTTGAACCTCAAGAGCATACAAGTTCTTGACCCGTGAACCAATCTGCTTTACCTGTCTAGTGATGATGTGTCTAAGGAAAACCTTTCCCTTACTGAAGACTACATCATAGCCTCTATCTTCCAGCATCGTGATCTACACCAAGTTTCTCTTTAGTCCTGGTACATACTTGACATCGATCAAGGTAATTCGAGATCCATGCTCCCTCTGAAAAATAATTGCGCCTACACCTGAGACACTATACTTCTCATCATTACCCATCGCTATGAGTATCTGGAGATCTTTCTCCTCCAAAGTACTGAACAAACTTTTGTCATCGGTCATGTGGAAAGAAGCTGCACTGTCATGAAACCAACCACTTTCCATCATGGATGAAACCATGCATGCGAAGAGTGTGAAATCCAACTCAAACTGTGAAGCAAGTGCCTCACCTTTAGATCCTTCCCCGGATCCCTTCTTGGATTTCCTCCGTGGGAAATTTGAGGCATAATGGCCCACATCATGACAATGAAAGAATCTCGCTTTCGATTTGTCAACATTCTTCCCATCATTGGAAGAACTGGATTCAGAAAGAGAAACCTTCTCCTTCCCCTTCTTCGCCTTACAGAAGATAGATTTTCCTCGTAATAAGAAAGATATCGGAGCGTTTAACGGTAAGATGAATTTCTTACGTTGGTTTGTGCCTAATCTAGTTGAACACTTGAGGGAAATTACTAATTTGTTGAAGAAGGATAGTGTGGTCAAGTGGACTGAGGATGCTATGAAGTCTTTTAAACTCATAAAGTTGGCTCTATCTTCAGCCTTGATTTTTATCAGTCTAGATTATTCACAGGATTTCATATTATTTTCATTCGCTTCTAAACATACTATGGCAGCAGTTCTAATGTAGAAAAGAGATCAACTAGAAAAACCAATTGCCTTTTTTAGTAGGACAATTAGGGATGCAGCCTTGAAATACAAAATCATTGAGAAGAAATTTCTTGCCTTAGTTAAAGCTTTGAAAGACTTCTGGGTATATATTCTACACTCTCATATCCTTGCTTACATACCTAATGCAGCAGTTAAATATTTTTTGGTACAAACAGATCCGGAAGGAAGGCGGGAAAAATGGATCGCAACATTGCTAGAATATGACTTGGAGATAAAGCCTACAAAACTAATCAAGGGGCAAGGTCTAGCAAAGTTAATGGTGGAGTCCAATCTACATGCATTAGATATAAATATGATTGCAACCATGTCTGAAGAAGAAGAAGATAGTTCATTGATTCAGGTATCTGAAATTTTTCTCCAATCTCCTTGGTATTCAGATATTGTGTACATGCTTCAACATCTTTCACCACCATCGGGGATGACTAAAAAAAAGGGTAGAACTCTAAAACCTAAGGCTGCTAGATTTTGTATTCTTAACAATGCACTTTATTGGAAGGATCCCAGAGGCATTTTGATGAATTTCTTAACTAAAGATGAAGCCCAACAGGTCATGAGTGATTTTCATAAGGGAGAATGTGGAGGTCACTTATTTTGGAAGACGACGACTAACAAAATTTTGAGAGCAGGTTACTACTAGCCTACCTTGTTTGCCGATGTTTACAAAACTGTCACAAGCTGTCATGAATGCCAAATTTTTTAGGGTAGAAGAAAGTTGCAACCTCTACCGATCAAGCCAGTCAAAGTTAGTGCACCATTTGAGAAATGGGGCCTAGATTTCATCGGAGAGATAATCCCACATCTTTAGCTCAGCACAAGTGGATTTTGACAGCGACAAATTATTTCACAAAGTGGATTGAGGCAATTCCCACTCGACAAGCCACATACTCAGTAATAATTCAGTTTCTTGAAACAAATATTTTGTCACGTTTTCGCTGTCCTAACAAACTTATTACAGATAACGCAACCGCTTTCAAGTCCAAAAAGATGATTGACTTTTGCAGCAAATACAAAATTACCTTAGGAAATTCTACTGCATATTATCTGCAAGGTAACAGATTGGCCAAATCTTCAAACAAGTCATTGGTCAACATCATTAAAAAGCTACTGGAAATCAATAAGAAGAGCTAGCATAAAATATTGGTTAATGCATTATGGGCAGACAGGGTGAGCCAAAAGAAGTCAATAGGAATGTTTTCGTTCGAGATTTTATATGGTATTGACACGGTATTCTCGACATCTCTTGCAGTCCCGGTTGTAAAACTCTGCAGGAAGCTGGCAGCAAGGAAGATCATTTTCAGTGGAGAATAAGTCAAATGATCCATTTACAGTAGACGAGAGAGGAAGTTTTTTAGAATACCTTCAAGTTGCAGGAAATAATTAAAAAGATTAATGATCCGAAGGCAAAGGCAGACAAATCTCAGATTGAAGACATAGTGTTACGGTGGGATGTTAGAAATGAGGATAAAGGAAAGCATGACAAGTTCGAGAACCTATGGAAGGGACCATATATAATTGCTGCAGATATAGGGCAAAATGATTTTTTACTCAAAGAAATGAATGGGGAAGTTTGTCCAGGAGGACAAGTAAATGGTTGGCTTCTAAAATAGTACTATCTGTAAGGAGTTTTATGCTATCACACTTTGTCATTGTACATACCATTTTGTTCCTTTCATTGCAAAGTTTGCACTGTCACCATTCATTTAGCTAGGGGCCCGAAGTGAAGGCTATAAAGATGAATGTCTGGTGTCAGTTTTTGATTATTTAATGTCAGTTGTTTGAGTTAGTCTCAGTTGAGTCGGTTTAGCTGTAAGTCTTGAGTCAAGGTGTTTGTTTTGGGGTTCTGAAGTTATTGACTCCATATTTCCCAATGGATGAAGGCACCAATCTGCTTTTCCAAAGACCCGTGGTTCTTGGCACCTCCCAGGAGCTACCATGCCCATTGGAGCTAATGTTAGTGTCAATATCTTTACACTTCCATCGGTGATCAAATTGATCTTTTGCATGCATATTAGGTGTCTCATTCGATCATCTGCATTCCATTAGGTCATGGATCAACTGATGGTAGTGGTTTCATGTCAGTTTCCCTCATGATATCCACCTGCTGACCTGTTTACACATTTTTTTTAGTCATTCACAATCATCCTGTTTCATTTCATGCATAACAAATAGTCATAGGGTTTAGTTCCATTAGGTCTTCGGGTTTGTCAATCATTCCCAAATAAAGAGGTCAGCAGGCACATGAAGGCTCATAAAGTCATAAGTTTAATTTTGATATGCTCAATAAATCTTTTTAACCTCAAAACTCTGTTTTGAGGTGAAAACATAAAACTCTGTTTTGAGGTGAAAACATAGTATTGTTCTATTTTTGTAAAATTTCATGTAATTTAATTGTTTCTATATGTAATAAGCACTTAGTAGCTGTTCCTAGTCACCTTTCCAACTCTTGCCATTGCAAAAGCAAAAACATCAAGACATCAATCCATCAAATTGCCAAGAAAAAGAGTCAAACTTCAAACTAAAAAACAAAGTTTTTATAAAAGTGACTAAGACTTTACAAAAGTGGGTTGGAAATGAACAAAAATTAAAGTGTATGATATATAAAGCAAATTCATGCTAGCAAGTCATTCCATTGTGCAAAAATTCAAGTGGAGAGCCAAAATCGCGTTTTGAGGGAAGATTGAGCAAAGGAGGAAGAAAACCCGAAATTTTCAGCAAGTTTGCCTGGCGTTGCACATCAGAGGGTCAGTGTTGCACATAAGACAACTTTTCCATGTGTAAAAATACATTGGCGTTGCGCATTGGTCTCAATGCACTATGCATTGGCCAGTGAGGCTTCAAAATCACACAAATTCATCTCAAATCCTCCCAAATGCTGCATTCACCTCGTAACAAGTAAGTGTTCATATATCCTAAGCTTAAATAGGGTTTTCCATGTTTGGTTCATGATTTTTGCTTCCAAAAGGTCAAACCCTAGCTTGTCTCCATGTTTTATTTCACATCATTTCACAACCAACATCCTTTGTCCCTTTTCCCAACTTCATTTCACTAAAACTACCCCTTGATTCTATTTTACCTTTCCCCATTTTCCCTAAGAAACTAATCCCCTTTAACAAACCCTAAGTCCCTCATAAATCAAAACCCTAGCTCCTCAAATGCTTCCCTTCATTCCCCTACCTCATCTCATTTCTATTGTTCCATTTACAAAATCTCTTCATACACATCTTTTGTTCCCACCTATTATCCATTATTCACCATATCATCACCATATCCATTATTCTCATAGAGACAAGCATGGAAAGAAGAAGTGAATCAGATTTTGAAGAGGAAACACTTAGTGATAGCTCAAGAGAAAGAAGTTTGCAGCAAAGGAAACCTCACAAAGGTGGAAAAATCATTAGGGAGGAACCTATCAGCATGAGTGAACTCCTTGCTTGCCCACTAGCCACCACACGTTTCAGATATCAGTCATGTTTTTAGTTTTGTGAAATGGTTGAGAGGGTTAAATTTAACTATGAGTTAGCAAGGCAGTTTGTGATAAACATGGATAACAACATGGTACATCTTGCTGGGGTAAACTTCACTCTTTCACCAACTATAATTGCAGAGGCCACAAGAATTCTAGATGTAGGGGAAAAGTGGAGCAAAAGGCAAAATATTAGTAAGCAACATTATGAACCTTATATCAAGGCCAAGTACCATGGCAAACTCAGCAGGGTGTTTCCTTTTAATTTCCTGGAGGACCGGTATGTTCTACTCATGAAACTTATCATTAAATACTTTACATGTGAGGGTAGGTTCTCTAGACTTTATACCTACCACATTAGATTGCTCATGCACTTCACTAGGGTTAGAATGATGAGCATCCCTTATTTCATATGAAAAAACTTAGAGAGGATGACAGTGATTGCAAAGAGAAAACCATATCCACATCAACTCAACAACATTTATCATTTTTTGTCATCAAAATTATTGTTTTGCATCAGCTCACTCAGTTTGGAATGCCATGGGAAACTTTCATTGCCCATGAGTGCTTCAAGGGGCCTCAAATATTTTTAGATGCCCAAGAGGAAGGTGAACCTTCTAGGAAACAAAAGGAGCCTGAGAATAAAATAGAGGAGGTTCCTCTTCCTGTGTTTCTCACCTATGAAAGAGGCACTAGGATGCTCTTTGCAGCTGCCAAGTGAGTACTATCTCCACAAAGGGTAGAAGGGGTCTCATTTTCTTCATTAGACCACAGGAAAATGCTATCTCCACCGGGTGTGGAAGGGGATTTTCCTTCTTCTCCAGCTATACAGGTTGGCCAACAGTCAAAGAGTAGAGACAAAGGGAAGCAAAAGATGCATGACGAGAGCCATATTGAAGGGCAAGACAAAGAGTTTATTTTTATTGAGGAGGATGTTACTGATTTTGGCTCTCAAAGCTCAAGATGCAAGGACATGATTATCAAAGAGAAGGAGGCTAAAATACAAGCCTTATCAATTAACCTTGAGAGGGCCAAATGGATCACCAACTTTCTTGTGTAGGAAAACAAACAGTTGACAGATAAGCAAACTATTATGGAGATGGAGATGATTAGGGAAGGTGGGCAAGAGGCAAAGAAAAGAAAGATTGAGATGACCTCCCTTGAGAAAGAAATTGAGAATGACCAAGAGACATGGTTGGAAAGGGTGAAAATTCACCTTGAAAAGTTGCTTGAGAAAGCCAACAAAGAGAAGAAAATGTTGCACCATATGGCATATCATTACTTAACTCGGAACAAGATTTGCAAACCAAGGGTAAAGAGGCTAAAAGCTAAGTTAAGGAGAGCCTTGAGGGCCAAGAAAGAACATGATAAACTCAAAATATTTGCTAAAGATTCATTAGCTCAACAAAGCACTTAATGAGGTTGCCTCTTACCAAATTTGAGGAAATTTTGGAAACTTTTTTGTCATTTTGCATTTTTGAAAATGGAAACACAGGAAATTCCAGTTGATGCGCAGCACCACCAGTGCTGCGCATTGAATTGTTGCACCCTATTAACAAATGGCTTATAGATTTGGATTCAGCATCAAAAAATAACCCAACCCAGAAAGTTTCATCAATTTTGGAGGAGATCTTGGCCACCAAAAGGGCAAAAAACACTCAAAAAATGCCCTCTCTGCCACATTTTGGACCCACAGGAAGAAGTCTTGGGAGAATCAACTTTTGGAGGGTCAAATCAACTCAAAATCAGAAAATTCAAAGTGTTCCAAAAACTAGATAGGTAGGGTTTTCCAAAAAACCATCTTGGGCCTGATTTGGGTGAGTGGAAGGCATCCAAAAGTAGCCTTGAAGCAGAGCTACGCATTAGGCTTAGGGCGCTGTGCATCAGGCAAATTTTTGTCAATTTTGCCTAAAACTCAAAATTTCACCCAGTTTCTTCAGTGGTTGAATTTTCTTCTTTTCTTGGTAAATGTATGAATGGTAAATGATGTATTTGATGTAAGTATGAATGAAAATCACCTCATAGGGTAGATGCATCAAGTTCCAAGTGGTTTTGAGTTGTAATGAATTGGTTTCCTAAGTTTTATAGGCAAGCTGTTCCATTGCCTACTTTTGTGTTCCTAGTTTAGATATGGTTGAAAGCACCCCTTATATCATGGATTCGACCCTGATAGCTAGCATGAGTGGTTTCCTTGCCTATATTATGTAATTTCTTAGTCATTTGTAAAGGTTGGACTTTGGTAGAAGTGGTGGCACTCATTGAACATTTGTATCAGCAATTTGGCAAGGAATAAAACCAACTTTCACAGCTATTTTTGTGGGATTCTTGTGACATTGAGTTTATGTATTGTTTCTTTCTTGTAATGAGTTTTTCTTATGTTTTATATGTATCCAAATCCATTTTTCTCTTCCAAAACTAAATGAATCAAGGTGAAACAAAATACACTGCTGTGCTTTGTCTTGGGAATGCATTTGGTTTTCAATGTTTTCAACTGTTTGAAGAGGATTCATAATTTCTTTATGCCCTCCTCAACTCCTCAGCTGTCTTAATATACCATCTTAATCCATTGTTATTACATAAACTCTTGTCTACCTCGCCCCACAGGACATGACTGTATCCCTGAGTTGATTTCCCGGAACCAATTTGCCTTCTCCAATTAATCCAACAACCAAAACCTAAAAATCAAACCAGAAACCCTGAGCTACTATAACTAGCCTAAAATCTACATTAAATTCAGTCATCTAAATCTGTAATTGCCAATATCCTAATTGAGATTGACAAGGAGAGAGCCCTCTCTCGACCTGTTAGGGCTAGCTACCAGGTTAAGCGTGGTTTGATGTTACCCTAGACTTGCCTTCCTTCAGCTTGAGGTAGATCAAGGCACTAACACCAGGGAAAAACATTCTTGTCTTCCATCCCCGACAATAATGCCAATTAATGTTGTCCCACGGGAAACCAATTTCTTTGGCTGTGGAGAAATTGTGCCTAAGACAATAAAGTTTTATTATGCGTGTCACTTATTTGTATAAAGTGTCTTTATCTTGAGGAGTATGAAGAGAATTATCTTAAAACCCTTGACATATAGCAGATATGAAAATTTTAAGATGCCATGTGGTGTTGGATACAAATTTTGTGTGAAGAATACTTGGGAAGATTAAAGAAAATATGTTGTGTTTAACACAAACTATTATCTTTTAACTTAGAAGAGATACATAGAAAGAAGTTTTAAACATGGGAGCACTATTTTAAGGAAATTTAACTTTATTCATAAGCAAATAAAGAGCCACAACTTCATTACCATATTTAAAGAGAGAAAGAGACAAAATGACACATAACATAGAGATTACAAATCATACCCAACACTGTATGGAAAACCCATGATTTTTCATTAATCATTGATTCATCAAGTGAAAAATTGCGCAGTCTTTGTTGAGATTGCAACAAGATGATGGAGCTTAGTGAAAAGAGTTGCCTTCACTAAGTGGGCCCGCAGGCTATTTTTGGTGCAAGTATATTTTTAGACTATGTCTATTTTTAGACATATGGATCATGTCTATGGATTGTAGGTTGCTGTTTATGGATGATTGATCAAGTTGGAAAAAATAGATGGACTTCTATTTTTGATGAAAGTGTGAGTGATCACAGTGTGAGTGATCAAGTCTATTTTTAGACTGGCTGTCAAAAATAGAAAAGTCAAATATTATTATCTCACAATAATATTTGGACTATAAACTTTGTCTTATTCTCTTGGAGCACTTCAGTTCGAGATACGGATGTGGCACATGCAATTGCATGAAGGAAATACGTGGTTCTTATGGGTTAGTTGAATATTTGCATGCATGACTTCAGTTAGAACTCAAGTGAGTTGAGTTTAGTGGACTGGAGGTGCAGTTGATGGAGTTGTGTTCAGTTTAGCTTTGTTAAACTGGTTGTATTTAGTCTAACTGGCAAATAGACTAGAGATGAGTTGGGTGAATTAGTTATTAATTAATTCACAAGTTATTAACTATAATACAACTAATGAATACATCAGTTAACTCAGTTGCATGTCAGTGCATGTTCAGTTCAGCAGGGACAGGTGTTAGAGAATCAGATTGCTATCAGTTGTGACTATAGTTGTGCACCAGATCTTGCACAATCAAGGAATTGAGTATGCCAATGAGTTTGCCACATTGTAGCTTGTGCTCACATGATTTAGCCAAGGAAAGACGTGGCTGCCTTGGAATTATCATCAGTTCTTGAGCAGGTATTGAG